>VXBT01011161.1:73432-86794 GCA_013400235.1 Oriolus oriolus
AATGCAACAGAGACACGTGGGCATTCCCACCTAGCCCAAATGTACATTAATCCACGGAATTCTGTACTCTTCGGCGTGTGGCAGCGCGGCATGTGGCGTGTGGCAGCGTGTGGCAGCATGTCATAGCGTGGCCACGGCGGCGACGGGGGACTCTCACCACCAAGACCAGATGGAGGGGAGCAACGAGACATCGTGGGGTCCCTTGGACGGGTGATATGCTTCCACCTAATCCTTGTCACTCTCTTCCTGTTCCCCCACCCCCCACACACACCTCTTTTTCTCTTTCTTTCTTTCTTTCTGTCTTTCTTTCTTTCTTTCTTTCTTTCTTTCTTTCTTTCTTTTCTCTTTCCTTCTTTTACTTCTTTTACTTCTTTTACTGTTAAATAAAATACATAAATTTTTTGGCATCAACATCTAACCTAGTTTGGTTTTAATCTCATTTCTGGGAATATTTTGAACCTTCTAAGTTCTTTCCGGTTTATGCACAGACATTTAGTTTTCTTTGCTTTTCTGAGTTTAAACCGGATTGTAACAGTTATGATCTGAATTTAGAGACGGGAGTCTTCAGATGGAAACATTTGCTGAAAGAGATTTTGAAGAATTAATTTCATTTTTCTAACAGCATAAAAAGTATATTTGAAATCAGAGATTGCATTGCCAATGTCCTGTCATCTGCTTTGCCTTGGTTCACAGAATCACAGAATTTTTAGGGTTGGAAGAGACCACTCGAGCTCCTCAAGTCAACCTCCCCTGCCAAGGCAAGGTCACTTAGAGCAGGTTCTAAAGGACTCCTCACACTCTTCCCTAGTTCAGTCTGGCATCCCTCCCATGGGAGACAGTCCTCCATGAACTTCTCCAACATAAGTCCTTCCCATGGATTGCAGTTCCTCACGAGCTGCTCTAGTATGAGTCCCTCCTACATGGTGCAGTCCTTCAGGAACCAACTGCTCCAGCATGACTCCCCCACAGGGCCAAAGGTCCTGCCAGCAAACATGCTCCAGCCTGGGCTTCCCAAGGGGTTTCAGCCTCCTTCATGCATCCACCTGCTCTGGTAGGGATCCCCCATGGGCTGCAAGGGCACAGCTGCCTCACCATGGGGTGCAGGAGAATCTCAGCTCCAGTGCTGGAGCACCTCCTGCTCCTCCTTGTCCACTGGCCTGGTTGTCTGCAGAGCTGTTTCACTCACATATTCTCAATTCTCTCCAGCCGCAGTTTCACTACATTCCCCATCCCCACTCCCTCTTTTTAAATATGCACTCCCAGAGGTATTACTGCCATTACTGATGGACTCAGCCTCGGACAGCAGCAGGTCCATCCTGGAACCAGCTGGCACTGGCTGTCAGACACAATGGAAGCTTCTGGAAGCTTCTCAGAGAAGCCACCCTGCAGCTGCCTGCTACCAAACCCTTGCCACACAAACCCAATACAGAAGATATTTTTCTCCTAGTGCTCCATTATGAAGAAAGTTAAGCCTAGTTACATAGGTAGCAGAAAGTAGAAAATCTGTTTATTGCATGACAGATTAGAGCAGGAAACATTCATAGTAAATTCATAAGTGTTGCATGTGCTGATTAGAAAAACTGGGGAAAATTAATTTAGAGCAATCATTTCTAGCAACAGACAAGGCACAGTTCTGCCTTAGCAGGACAGCTGGCAGCTGGGAGGATGTCAGTAATTCAGTGCCAGTCTGTAACAGCTTTCTTTCATTGAAATAGAGGTGTTAAAACCAAACTGGTTTGCAATAGGGAATGCAAAATATGAGCATGTCATTGTCTCTGTCGGCATCACAAATGGAAACATGGATGTGTTTCCCTGTTATTGTTGATTTCTTTTCTCATCACTGAATGATTGTCAGGAATGAAACTATTTCAGCAATCCCCTCTTGAGGTATCTCTCTGGAATCTTCTCAGTTTCTTTTACCTGACAGACCCTATAGCTCTCTGTTCAAGATGATGCCCATCTTTTGGTGTTTGTTATTGCTTTATCCCGCACAGTGGAATTCTTTCCCATCATTCATTGGTGCCATTTTCTATCCATAATTTCAACATTTCAACTTTCTCCTTCCTTAATTGATTGGAGCTGCCAATAGAAAAGATGGCTTTTTGTAAGATAATCAACTGGCAGTACTAGTTTTTCTCCAGCAGATAAACATGGTCATTTTTGTTCTTTGAGAATCACATAGTGTGTTTCAGGGTTAAAGACTTCTTCTTACGTGTATTATCTTTCATCAATCAACTGAAATTTTCATTGGCCTCTGTTGTACCCACTCCATCAGTAAGGGTTTTTTTTAATATCTCCATGGAGATTTTTTCATGATATTGTATATAATTAATCCATCTAAGGAATTTTAAAGTCAAGAAAAGAACTACCAAATGGGCTTCTTCTATAAAACAGGCGGTAGTGGGGAAGGAGTAGGTCTTTAGAAAGCATGTGGTTCTACAAGAAAAAGGTAGGAGGTTAATTATTTCTATTCATTATATCTATTAGAAATAATTTATGAATAATATTCATTGGCTCACAGAATCACAGAATGGTTTGGGTTAGAAGGGACACTAAAGACCATCCAGTTCCAGCCCCCCGCCATGGGCAGGGACACCTTCCACTAGACCAGGTAGCAAGCCCCATCCAGCCTAACCTTGAACACTTCCAGGGATGAGGCATCCATGACTGTTCCAGTGCTTCACCACCTTCCTAGGCAGGGTGTGCACAAGTGTTGCATTTGTAAAGCAGCAAAGCATAAGCCTGTGTTTATATCCAGATTTGTACAGCGCAGAAAGGCAAAGGTGCATCCAACATTATGCACATTAAGTCCTTTAGAAGATTATCAATCCAGTTTAAATCCTCTTTTATCAGGGTTTTTACTCAATTTTTCATCTCTGGATTTATGTAAATGTAATAGTGAGTGGTTTTTTTGGAGCTGATGAAGACTGCCTTGAACTGAACAAAATTAACTGTATGATCACTGGGCACAAATGTCATCTCAAAATTAACAATGTTTAACTTATGTTTTTCTTATGAAAGATAGAATGTTAATTTTTCTAGTTTCTCCATTTCTTAACTGTATATGGGAGAAGACCTCTAGCAGCTCTATCATCAGTTAAAGTTATTTAATTAAATAGTGGTTATCCATTTGATTCTTTAATACACAAAAAAATTGTCATGGATAAAGTAATTCCTCAATGAATAGAGAGTAAGTACTTTGTGTAAATATAAGGATTGAATATATACAGAGTACATAGCAAGCTTTTGTTTTAAACAGAAAACAGAAGAAGGAAAAAAGAATCAAGGAAAGAACTGAAATATTGAAAAGAAAGTCAGTTTTGAGTCAAGTTTCTGAGGATTTCATAAATGATTAAGAGGAAATTATGTAATTGACCATATCATTGCCGGTAATAAAAGAGATCCAGGGTAGATCAATACGTCCTGGTGTGGCCATCACTGGCCTAATGAGAAGGTCATATTTCCAACTTACCTGAGCCAAGTGTTGCCACTCTCTGTAGTTTTACAGTTTTAATCTGCCTCATGCTCAGCAACCACAGAGAGAATCATGAAATTCTGAACAGTGTGAGCTCCCCAACCAGACCCAATGGTCACAAGACCTAAGCATTAGTGACAACTGCATTTAAATTGAAAACAAATTCAGACCAACCAAATCTGAGTATTTCATTTCAGTCAAGCCTAAATACTCCCCTAAAATCACAAACTAAACTGACTGTGGGGCATCACTGAGTAATTTTCAACTTTTCTTTGTAAAAAAAAAGGCACACCAAGCCTGCCACTCCCTGGCTGGTTTTGCACCACTCACTGACAAAGCCTCAGCGTGGTAATCTCCTTGCACACTCAAAAGGGAACGCAATGATAATTTCCTTCTTGTAATATGCCTTGCTATATTGTTTAACTTCCATGCATTTTTCCTTTAAATTACACTCCCAAATTCTTTCTTTCTTTAAAAACTGAGATTTAAATGTAAACATAAAGGGTATCTCTCCATTTGTTAAAAACACTGGAGAATAACTGTAGGGTGTGTTGTCGCAGGCAGCTAATGAGCCAGTTCTTCGGTACAGATCTGCATAGCTGATCGTAAATTGTGGCACATAATAGTAAAAATTCAGGACTAAAGGTGAATGGTCTATCCAGGCAGGATGTGGGCATTTTTTTAGGTCTAATAAGATCAATGAAACATGTTAGTTTGGACCTAGTCTACTGTGCTTCTAGACACCGACTAGCGCTTCTAGTAGGAGGGTGGTGGTTTTGAAACAAGCTTGCATGATTTACAGCCTCAGATCAAGAGAACGAGTTGACTCAAATTTTACATTTCTCTGTGTTCTTCTCCCCTCTGCTTCTTATCTGGAGCTTCCGAAATGGGTTGCCCTGGCTCAGCTGGTATTGTGGGAGACCAACTAAAGGGTCCCAGTGTATGGGACAATTCAAGGAGATATCACATGCAATGGAAATAAATAGTGCTGTGCAAGCCCGTAGCTCCTTCTGGACCTGAACTGGATATTGCAGTTATCCCCAACCTCTTTGGCAGCTCCTCATTTAATTAGAAAACAAACTCTTCTGTTTTCACCCCCTTGACATTGTTACAATAAGGTTTGATTTTCACAGATGTAGCTGGGAATAGAGCTTAATTTAAATTGATAGTTCCCACTATGTTTTTAATTGCAAAAAGAAGGTCCTTGGTGCTTCTTTCTCTCAGCTTTTTCTTAAGGAATTTAAATAAATGGATATAAATACTTTTCTCTGCTATTCAGACAGACTAAATTCTTAAATCTTAGACTGATGTGAGATTTCTTTCTTCACATAGTCCAACTTCATGGAACCAATTGTTAATGAAAATGTGCTTCATGCACTCTTGTTAGTGTTCAAAATATTCTGTAGTTGCTGGACTAAACCCAGCAACATCAAGTGGAGAGTAAGTGAAAAGGCATCTCCAGCTTCACCTACTGAAATAGTTTTTTTCTGATGTCTTGCTAGAAATAGCAGACCAAAATATATTTTGTATGTGCTTTTCTGAATATATTCAAAAACATTCTATTCAGATGTATGCTAAAAACATGCAAACAAGCTTTTATTAATTGTTAATTGATAATTTGCTGACAATTAAGATTTTCATCAGAGCTGAATATAAAATACATTGCATCACCCTAAACAGATTTTCCTTCCATAAATAGTCTTTTCGCTGGGATTTTTGAGGATGAAGAAGAGAAGGCTCAGGAAGATCTTCTCAACATGTAAAAATACCTAATGAAGGGAGTAAAGAAAGTGGAGCCACACATTTCTCAGTGACAACCAATAAGAGTACAGGAGATAGACACAGAATGACATACAAGAAATTGTGCCTAAAAATAGGAAAATGCTTTTTACTCTATGTGAGGCCAAACAGGTTGTCCAGGGATGTTATGGAATCTCCATCACTACAGATATTGGAACCCACCATGACATGGCCCTGAGCAACCTGCTCTAGCTGCCCCTAAGTTGAACCGGGCGTTAGATTGGATGACCAGCAAGTGGTGCCTTGAAAGAGGAAAATATTGAAAATTTTAAAAATCTGTTTTGTTAACATAAAGTTTACAAGGGTTGAAGTTGTCCCTGCAACTTTCAATACTAGAAGCAAAGTCATGGCTAAGACAAATGTCTTTTAATAACATTACTTCAACATCGTTGTCTGGAAGAGGAACTCATGTCTGAAAAGGCATAAAAAGTAATTATCTTCTGACCACTCTTGTTTCTTTTTTTTCTTTCAGCTCATAAAGATATTGCATATACCCCCACTCCCATGGAGAAACAAAGCCTGTCCTTGTTCATTTAATTAAATGTCATTTTAAATGAAGCAAACAGTGAGAGAGTTCAGAGAGACTGGGGAATCTTGTCTGGTATGTAAACTTGTATTTTAAAATGATTGTTTGTGAACATATGGGCAGCCTGGCTTACAAGGACTAGAAAATATGCCTGGACATGCTGAGAAACATGGGAAGCATATTTAATACTCACAGCTCTTCAGTGACTATCTCTTCCATTCAGAGTACTTTCTTCTCATTTTCCTTTTCTTTCTGCTCTTCTTCAGGGACACGATAGCAGCAGTGATATTCTACAATGTACAGCACTGCTCCTGCTATCCCAGGGACCCTGTAAAGATGTCTGAAGTTGGTGTCATGGTTTAACCCCGGCTGGCAACTAAGTGCCACACAGCCACCTTCTCGCTCCCTCACCTCCTCACCCTCCTGTGGGGAAGAGAATCAGAAAGAAAAGGAAAACCTTTTCAAACCTGTGGGTTGAAAGGTTGAAATAAGAAGGATTTAATAATTAAAACAAAATGTTGTTGTAGTAATAGTAGTAGTAGTAGTAGTAGTAGTAATAATAATAATAATAATAATAATAATAATAGAAATTATAAGGAGAGAGAGAGTAACAAAACCCAAGAGAAACAAGTGATGCACGGTACAGTTGCTCACTGCCCACTGAGCAATGCCCACCTCATCCCCGAGCAGTGATCAGTGGCTCCCAGCAAACTCCCCTCAGTATATGTAATGGGCATGATGTTCTATGTTACAGAATATCTCTTTGGCCAGCTTGGGTCACCTGTCCTGGTCATGCTCTCTGCCCTCTTTTTTTCAGCAACTCCTCAAAAGTTTGAGAGACTGAGAAGTCCTTGATTTAGAATAAGCACTACTTAGCAACAACCAAAACATCACTGTGTTATATTCAATCCAAAATACAGCCCTGTACCAGCTACCAAACAGAAAATTAACTCTGTCCCTGCCAAAACCAGGACACCTGGTAATACAGCTTCTCTTTCAATAATGGTTCAGGACACCTGGTGCAAGCCCATGTGCCACCCTGGAACATATACTAAAACCACTCTCTTGAGCTTTTTCTGATTTAGAAGTCCTCAGCTGTTTCAGGGATGGACAGAAAAAAACTAAGGGAGAGATAACTGTGTATGTCTCTGATATAAATATCCTACCTAAGACAGTGATAGCTGTACAGACAATGCATTTCCAAGTTTGATGTGAGTGTTAAAAGAAATGATAAAAATAGAAGGAACTACATTAGTAGAGTGAAGATAATTAAATGACGAATTTCCAGAAGAGCAGCAGTCGTTCCTTTTGACAGAGGCATGGACATGTAATCAGAGACCACAGGGTAATAACACTGCAACATCTGATCTGTCCAGATCTCATACTCATTTTTTGAAATGACTATTGTGGATCAATACTTTTTGATTTTACGGCAGATTACAAACCTTGCTTTGCTTTGGCAGTTCCCAGTTCTCACCTCCAGCTGAAGGCAGGAGGAGAACTGGTCCTCTTCTCCATTAAACTACTATTTCTTGATACACATCTGCCACCACAGCAGTCAATGACACCAAAAGAATTGAATGCTGTTCACAGAACAGGTGGAAAGCCAAGATTAGGGTTAAAACTGAACTGATCAGAAGATTGTTCATTATGCTCCATGACTATCAAGTTAAATTTACTGAAGATTCATAGTTAACTACCTCACCCACCCAAGCAGAACACAGACGATTTTCAGCTGCTTGTGTAAGTCTGTGGGAGCAGGTTGGTGTCAGAGACTTGGAACATGTTTTTCTTGATTCTGCTGTAACTTCTGCCACCAAAACTGTGCTGCTGTTCCTGCTAACACAGTACCACATGTTAGTAGATACATATAGTAGCAACACTGATAGATGGGAGCAAGAAAACACCAGTTTTCTATGTCTAACTGCATAGGGAGTAGCACCACATGGGATAAATAAATTCTGTGAGGCCTGAGAAGAGGTGAACTTAGAATGGTACAAAATTACAGCAATTTGTTCAGTGAATCCACGAGGATTATTTCCAGTCACACCATGACATACTTGCATAATTTGTGATTGAGCATAAGCTGGCAGTGATTTTTATCATATTTTTGAAAGGGAGAAAATGTCTTCACAGTAGGACCAGTGCAATAGGATTGCAGATGCAGACATGCTGTCTGTGATATAAAGTACTCGATTAAATGTGAATATGGATGACTTAAGGTACTGCTCATGCATATGAATGAAGAGAGAGAAGAGGCAGGGAATGACACAAAGAAGCATATTTGTGTCCATAGTGAAGTCAATGGGAACTTTACTGTTGTTTTCAAAGCCAGAAGAAATCACCAGACCCTTTCAAAAAACAGTTTGTCCTGTCTATCTGGATTTCCACAGACTTTGTTTTTCTCTTCCATATTCCAGATCTTGACTGAAATACAGAGACATAGGTAAGACTATTAATTCCATGGGGAAATGAAGAACAGGAAAGAGTAATTTGGGTACAGAGTACTTCAGAGCACAATAATAACAGTAGCAAAGCTTATAATGCCATTTTATACTATTCCTAGTACACAAAATAGTAGTGTATTAGGTAGTGTGGTGCATAAAATAATGCACAGTTTTGTTTTAAAATTTGTTAGCTGTCACAAGTGGTCCAGGCCATACCCACAGCCTCACAGGAAGTTCCAGTGTCATCAGTGCAGACAGATTTTGAAGAAGGGCTTTGAATTTAATCTGAAAAGTCTTATGCAAATTAAAGGGATAAGCAAAAAGATTACAACTATTTATATAAATGTATATTTACTATATTTTTAAAATTGTGTTATTATATTTTTATTGTATTGTATTTTTGAAAGTGCCTAATATGCAGGGAAAGAATGTCCCTCTCTAGGTTAAGACATTCTTAACAGTGGGATCCCCTCCACGTCCCTGAAGGTGTTCTGTGAACTGATAAACCTCATTAATTTTTCACAATGTTCAGCCAAATCATGCTTTTACCTAATTCCCCCTTGTTTTCTCAGTAAAGCTTTGATATCACATAAAAAATCTTGAAGCCTAAGGTGTCTGTAATTGTACTAATTGGCTGCATTCTCCACACTCAGCTGGACCAATGTTCTCCCTGTACACTAATGGCCTTCTGAAAGGCACATAGGAGCTTGAAAAAGGGAATTTTAGGTATGTGCACTTGACAGAGTGGGCAGATTTCAGCTGAGGGCGTTAACCATTTTCATTAACAGGACAACACTGTGCATTAAGCAACTACATGCTTCTAGTGGAGTAAAGAATTGTTCATAAATGGCGAAATTAGGTTTCGAAGAAGGTATCTGTTATTTTAAAATCTCAAGTCTTCAATTCCTTTCTTTCTGTTTTGTTTCTTTTGATTTAATTATGTTTCCTTTAATTAAGCAGCATAACTGTGAAACAAAAATAATGTTCAATGAGACAAAAGGTAAATGCAACATTTCAAATAAAGTTCAAACTTCCTGCAGGTCTCTGAGTGGTTCTGTCCTATGCTGCTAATTCTGGTGCTCTTGTTCCCTCCCACTTCTTTCTTGCCACTTACTGATCTCTTTTGGCCTTCTGGCTTCCTTTTTATCTCCTTACATATTTCATAATGCCCTTTCTGCTTCAAATTCAGTTTTTCCTTAAGCTCTAGGTGTTCCCTTCTGACCCTACTGATCCAGTTTCCCATTTTGTCTTCACTGTGCTGTGTATATTTGTTATGAAACATGTTCAAGGCTGCTCCTCTGGAACTTAGACCAGCGTGAATAGAATGGTCTGCATATGCCAACTACAGAATATGAAATTTTAATGGTATCTGATATTAAATTCAGCCTCTTCAGCTGCATGGTCACAGAAAAAGTAAATAACTATCTGAAAAGATCCCCAGTCTGTACTAAGTCACTGTATTTCGAAGAGAGATTTAGGAGGCTGTTTGTTGGCGAGAGCTATAACAACACAAAGAACACCTTCTCTATTTAATTTCATAGGTGATCAAGATGCAATGTTTGCATGGATTTCTTTGCCCTGTTCAATTTGCTAGCACAGGTGTAGTCTAAGTTCCTCAAAAAAATTTTCAAAATATACTATTTGTCATTTATTTTTGTTAAATTGATTGAACAGACAGTTAAAAATCTGTTTGACTGATAATAAAACTAACAAAAAAATCAAAGTTTTATTTAGTTTCAAGGGTCTTGTACATTATACTGACAGAATACTTCTATTTTCTTCAGGCCAAGGATGTTTTAAAGGTGATAACCTTCCAATGAACATCAAAAAATAAAGCACATGGGCATTAAATTTCTAATTTTTAGGAATCAAAATCTAAGCTAAAATGTCTCAAACTTATTTCTTTTGTTTGAAGACTTTGAGAGTCTTACTACTGAAGTAATTGTGAGCTACTTTAGATTAAGCAACTGTTCAAAGAAATTAAAATGTCACAATAATCAACTTTGTGGAGCCTGGAGCCTGATGTGGGAGCATTTACAGAGATAGACATTCCCAAGCCAGTCACATAACAACTAACATCCTGGCTGATAAGGCTCCTAAAGTAAGACATTACTCAGGCACTGCCATGATTTTACATTGTTTTCTGAAGAAACAGATTTTATGGAATCACATTGTCCATCTTCCCCTCCAGTCATTTTCTGTCTGTCAGTCTGAACAAAAGTCTTTGATTAATTAATATGTTTCAGCTCAATTCTATAGAACAACACTTCTCCACACTTCTGAGTTTCTAGATGCTCTTTGACAGAGAATGTCTAGATTGTGGAGAAAGCCCACTATAGGACCATATTCAGACAAAAACTGGATTTTCAATTAAGAAGTTTCAAGCAAACATTTTCATTCCATTTTCATACCTGGATAGCAGCTCACTGGTAATTATTATTCTCAAGTGTGGCTATGTTAGCAGGTATTCACAGATGCAACAGCACAGAAGTTTGGCGAGAGAATGAATTATTTATTAATTTACAATACCATTTATATATCCAAGTTCCATAAACCCATTGGACAGTGTCCACACCTCTTCTGGGGTGATTGGCTAAAGTCCTACACACCCATTTCAGACTATTTGTGTAACGTACTAAAAAACAGAAATTAACAAAAACACCAGATGTGAAAGTTATTTACAAAACCTATCTTACTGTTTACATCATTTGTGTGGTAAAGGAAAAATTCTCACAGAATTAAGGCAAGAAGCTGAGAAATTCTCCTGCTAGCAGCATTCCAGTATCCACGCCCTAGTGAACCACCCCATATGGTAATGGACAGCAATATTCCAGAATGCACAGTTCTGAGCTGGTCCTGAAAATGAGCTGAGAATACACTGGAAAAATGCAGCTAGCACAGAGCCAGCAATATCCAATTGCTTTTGGGTGGGCTGAAAAAGGGGATGGAGAAGGGAAGAGAAAGGAGGAGGACCTTTATCCTTGATAATGGAGATAAAAAGGAATATAAAACACAAGCACGCAGTAATCTGAAGCTGTCACAGTCGTCAGTCGTATTTGTTATAATGATTTACAGAACATTTGTCCAGCAAGTTTGAAACTGGTTGCAAACACTCTTCTGCCACATATGCCCTCTTACAGCAAGACATTGCAATGACCAGATGAGTTGAAGAGAGAAACTAGAGAGAGAAATGTAACATTCTGCCTCAGCGCTCAAGGTCTTCACCATGTGAAGTCAGTTTTGTGTCTTTCCTGCTTGAAAGATAGTTTTTATACTTTAACTAAAGCCAAAATTGACTTTGTGAAGATGTTCAAAGCCAGGTTGGATGGGGCTTTGTGCAACCTGGTCCAGTGGAAGGCTCCCTGCCCATGGTGAGGGCGTTGGAACTAGATGCTAAGATCCCTTACAACCCCAATCATTCTCTGATTCTATGAATTACATCTCCAAACCATTCCAAAGTCGACATACTCTCCATTGGTGTATCATTCTCTTTCTCTTCGTATCATCTTAATGAGAAAACTACAATGAAAATAAGTCTGGCACTATATTACACCTGCAAAGACCTCAGCTTTGTGTTGAGTTTGTTGTGTTATTTAATCAAAGAACCCAATGGGTTAAACCCATCAAGGGAAGAAATCTAACTTTTATTATTGTATCCATTGGGCACTGGAAATGAGCTAGGTTCTGAGCTCTTCCATTCTTTCAAGTCTGGACAGTTTTGGATGTGTTCAAAGCAGAAAATTATCTACGGTAAAAATAAAATTCATGGGTTTCTGTAGACCTGGACCATGTTTAAAGATTGACAAAGATTTTTTGAACATTAGATAATGGAAGGCAGTATAGAGTTCCTTGATATACAAGAAATCCATTTGATTAAGCCACAGAATAGAATACAATGTCCTACTGATGCCATTTGGGTTGAAGATGGAAAGAAAAGTGGAGGAGACTCAACCACTTTCATTAAATAATCTCAACAGTTATTCGCATGTGAAAGAAAGAAAACCCCTCCTTTGTGCAGTACTTAGAAAACTTTTCATTCTTCTGCAACGTGTAGGGAGGCAAAATCACAGAAGAAAATCTGATGAACACTCAGTCAGTAAAGAAAATTATTCTCCTTAGAAAACCAGTATATAATACAGATTGCTATAAAAAGAGTGGATTTTGAAGGTCTGAGAAGGTCCTGCAGAGGCAGGATTTTGCTACACACCGACCTTTAACAGTTACACGGATAGGAGAAAAACTCATCCCTGTGTCAAGATTTTTCTATGCCAAGAGAGTATATATTGAAAAATATTTTTTTTTACATATTTTTATTTCTTTAAGCAACGAAACATATTTCTCTGAAGATAGTAGGATTCAACCTTCTGCTCATTTTTATTTCTCCCCACTTAACACCAACCCTCTTAACACTTAACCTAATATTAACTTAACCTAATGTTACTAAATATTAATATCCTTAAATTACCATGGGTAGTATAAAAATATTTAGATACTGAATGGAAGTTCCTCCCCCTTCTTTCACACCTTCAAAACCCTTATAGGTCATCACATCACAGAATGATTGAGGTTGGGAAAGACCTACAAGGACATGGACTGAATACCAACTTGTTCATTAAACCATATCGGGAAGTGCTACACCCACCTGTTTTTTGAACACTTCCTGTTGGAAGGAAATTGTAAAACATACATTTCTTTGTATGTTCTTTCTTGCTGGTCAGCACAACACCCTATGAGATGTTGAACTGCAGCATCAGAAAGGTAATGATGCACATCAGGTATGGAAATAGCAGAAGAGAAGCCAAACCGAGCATTTTGGGGTGAACTTGTGCAGGACTGAACTTGTCCCTTTCAAATCAGAGAAGCTCTGGTGTGGATTTCAAGCTTCCTGTTATCTTGTGAACTGCTGCTCACCTTCAGCAATATGTCATCATTAACAGTATGTCTTCCCTCTTTTTTAGGCAGTTTGCCATCATTAATTCTGAGCTGCTGCATTCCTCAAGACTTGTCAAATACAAGTTTAATGAGGTTGAGACATATGAATTTAGACAGTTGCATATGAGGAAAATGAAAAGGGAGAAGGAAAAAAAGTTAAAAAATGTCGCAGAGTTTCATTA
>VXBT01011164.1:0-12840 GCA_013400235.1 Oriolus oriolus
AGACTCAGAGCAGTGGCAAAGGAGTGGAGGGGATGGAGGAGTGGAGCCAGGCAGTAGCGGCCTGGCTCCCAGCAGGGTAGGGAGAGGTGGGTTTGGGATCCCGGGGTTGTTCCCCTGAGGCACCGGCGAGCAAGGTCCACTCACGGTAGAAGGAAGGCAGCAGAAGGCAGAACCCTGCNAGAAGGCAGAACCCTGCAGTGGTGACGAATTCTCCCCACAGCAACCGCAGCTTCTCTCCCCTCCGAACACAGAGAGAACAAAGAGCTAGGGGCAGTACCCAACCCCGGTTTTCCCAGTCCAAATGTTGCGGCATCTCTGCCCTCCAGGAGGAACCCCAGGTAATAAAAGAGTAGCCAGCTGGACCCCACCCTGAGCTCTGACAACTTCTTTTGTCTCTCTTAAGTATCCAGCTGTTATTGTCTCCTAGCAACATGTATGGGGGAAAATTCCTTCAGAGGAAAAAAAGAAACAAAAGGAGAACTCCTAAAACCCCAACACTTCCCAAGCCAACAGAGAGCAGAGCTGCATGGCTGAGTGGCAGTGCCAACGTTGTGAGAGAAGAAAACAAGGCAGGATATTATATCATTGCTTAGTGTTACTCTTATCTAGATGCCTTCTTCCTCCCAAGAAGAACACACCTAAATTTGTGAGCCATGGGTATCCCAGGGAAGGCAACAAGATAAGCTCAGGGCTCACTCGATGAATGGGTAAGTAGTAATTGCATTTCCCTTAGTGCAAATTGAGAAGAAAATCAAGCCATATATTGTCGCTGTT
Source organism: Oriolus oriolus (assembly GCA_013400235.1). Lineage (NCBI taxonomy): Eukaryota > Metazoa > Chordata > Aves > Passeriformes > Corvidae > Oriolus > Oriolus oriolus. The sequence goes on from VXBT01011164.1 coordinate 775, forward strand.
GAGATGGACACGACACACATGAACCCCACCAACTCCAGGCAAAAAGCAGATGCTTATCTTTAATACCATGTAGCCTCTTTTATAGAGTTTAAATAGTTTTAAGGCACAACAGACTTGAATTAACCAATCACCACACACCACTAGATGAGCATATGATAAACATGCAGCATGTTTTTCTAACAGTAACTCAGCTATGCCTCTTTCCCATGGTCCTTTTCTAGCTAAAGTAACAGGCCTGAGCCATAATTTTACAAAGGCAACAAGGCCTTCCTTTTATAAGGTTTTACCTAAATGCCACAATATATTTTTAATAAAATAGAACTTTGACTGGTTGGTTAGGATTTTAGTTCCTTTTGTTCTTTTATAAATACATATCCATATATATGACTCCCATAGGAATCTGACATACTAAGAAGCTGGGACCTTATCTTTTGAGCTGAAAGAGGTGAAAGTTACACAAATGCAAATTATTTGTGAGAGCCAGGCATTTTTCCTGATACTACTTTGTGGTTAACACAGGACTGACACCTTCTAAAGCACTGAAATTAGTATGAGTCCCCACAACATCTGTGAAGAGAGTGAGCATTATTGCCCTATAGTTCTTTAAAATTAATAGATTTCTCTTGGCTTTTAAATAGCTTTCTATGTGGACAAAAAATGGACAAGCTATGTTATACATATCTGAACAGATCTAAAGGCTGTTAGGAACAGTGAGAAGATGACAACTGACTCCAGAGCCTTGGATCAGAAATTTAACATTTTCTTGGAAACAATTTGTGTGGCAGTTCAATCCCTTTTATGTTATTTTGCTTCCTGGTTTGTGGTTCTGTTTGAGTTTGATTCAGTAAAGAAACATGATGAGAGTTGAGCTAAAGCTGCTCATTTCAATCTGAATCCCTGCTCCTGGCCAAGTGTTTGCTTCTTGCAGGACAAAGATTTTGCTGAAGCTGGAAAGCTGCACTGGCTGTGTGGAACTGCTGCCTCATGGATAGTTCTTGATCTCAGTGTAGGTCCCATGCAGCTCCAGCTCTTGGCCCTTCAAAGGTGTTGTCCATCCTCTCTGCATCACCTTACAGACAGCGGCAGTGAATAAATCCATATGAATTGTCTCTTACAACATTAACAGCCTGAATGTACCAATCACACTTAAGCTCACCACCTGCCACGGAGGTTTTATGGTGTGCATGGAGTTGGTGGACAACCTGTGACATTTCTGGTCAGTTTCGAAGCATCACTGTGAATTTTGGGACTTCTCTTTTACATTTTCCTGCTCCTCTCCTGGCAAGCTTTTCCAAGGCTGGCTGCAGAGTGTAAGTAGTGTGGGGAGATGTTCTTCTGGGTTTACCTTAATTTTTAACTAATCAGTGATATTCCTTTCTGTCCTGGGTTCTTTCTAGCATCAGTGCTGCCATCTCATTAATTGTAGCCAATTAGCACCATGGTGATGTAGCCAAGTGTCAGCTGGTGTGGGCTTTTAGTCTCTTTTTTTCAGCATAATTAGAGAATATTCACTGACTCTCATGTTGCTCATATGTCTTTGTGGTGTTTTCTCTATTGTACAGCTGTGTCTTATAGCTCTCTTCCTCAACTTCAGCTTCTGCATGGGGAAATGTCTTGGTTTGAGACAGATTAGGAGGAAACGCCCTGAGATGAATGTGTCCTCTAACGGAAGGCATGTTTCGGCAGTCCCTCCCCCACAGGTTCAAAAGGAATTTCTTGGAGGAAAATGAAAAAAACTATTTATTTAACAAGCAGGGTGCATGCAGCCATAAAGGAAAAAAATGAATTATGTTAGATAATAAACCTTCTTGTTGTGGAGAAAGATGGTGGATTTTTTAGACTCCTGCTCGGCTTCTCCCAAGGTCCTCTGGAGCCGGGGAGAGGTGCCCCAGGGTCTCCCCTCCAGGCTGTGGTGTGGGGCTCCTGGCGATGTTCTGGTGTTTCAGACTGGAGCAAAGCTGAATGGTTCCAGAAGAAGAAGAAAAAGAAGCCACAGTCACGGGAAAAATTTCTTGCCTCAGCTAACAGGCTAGCTAAAAGCAGGAAGCTGCTCCCTTGGCTCTGCAGCAGTGAGAATGCGGGGGAATGTGTGTGCGCCTGGAACACAAACCGCACTGAAGAATTTGCCTGGGTTCTCTCCCCCCTCTCCTGGACCCAGCTTAAAGCTATGGGACCCATTTCTGGGCAATAAGCAGATGATAGGGGAATACAGTATTATCACAAAATCACCCCAAGACAGGAAACGCAGCTGGAAGCAGAGTTTGTTCTTGGTGCTAAATGAAAAAAAAGTCTTGAGATGTAAAAGGGAAGGATTGCATATATGAGATTGTTGCCGGGGAGGATTTGCAGGCAGGTGGCAGGTGTCCAGGAAATGCACAGCACCCAGTTTCATAATCAGAGCAAACACACTGTCCCGATGCAGCAAGTGGGACTAGGGCATTTGGGTATATTATTAGTGCCCAGGGTGTTTCTCTGGCCACTGTGAAGGATGTTAGGGACCAACTGAGTGTTGGGAGGTGCAGAAAGAGCCTCCATGGGGTTGAGCAGGAGAAACTCAAATCCTGGTTGTGACTTGGCAGCGGCTTCCCTCTTTGCCTTTGCTGAGAAATGACCTGGGAATGGCCAACCAGGAGGGATTGGCTAGGGGCTTTTGCATGGAAGTATCATGCTCCCAGAGATGGTGAATAATTTTCATTATATTTCTCAAAGTCTCAAAGGCAAATTACTTATTTCTCATTGCATGAAATGTCTCATTCAAATTATTTATGCAACAAAATTACACAAAAGAGAGGTTTCTTAGGCAGCTTGTCACTTACCAAAATGCTGATACCTTAAGCATGATTCAGTGTCATTGCTTCTCCTAATCTGCTATGTAAGGCAAGAGCAACCTCTACCTGCTATAAATCAAAAGTGAGACAAGGGAAAATGCAAACCACTGAAGCTCTCCCTCTTCCAGCACCAAATCATCAAGCTCATGGGCTGCCCACATCCATGTGCCCTGCCAGGCATCTGCTTGCCACTGCAAACTCTACCTTTAATAGGCACTCCTATATTTTCCCTTAATTTGAAAGTGGAGTCTCATGCAGGGTGTAACTGACAGTACACTTCCACTATGTACTTTTCTTTATTCTCTCTGTGATCAAAGGGAGCCAATGGAAAACTTTACAAAGAGAACAGACATCTCTGGTCCCTGGCTGCACAGCAGGAGGGGCCTCAGATGTTATCCCTCTAATTCTTACTGCAGTTAACTGAATTTGCCCCAGGGGATTTAGGAAGAAAAGCTACCACTGCCAGGCATCTGTATATGGGGAATTTGTCTTGATATGTTTTCACTGTTACTGATGAGAGAGGGAGAAAATGCTTAATTAGGGATGTACTAGTTTGAAAGCAAACCAGTGAGTGACTCGAAATCAGAACAACAATTTAATAGAAAAATTTAAAAAATAAATGCAGTAGTAGAGAAATACTGACAGAGTCAGAATACAACCTGACACCCTGTTGGTCAGGGTGGTGGTAGCAATCCAATTAGATGGTGGCTGCAGTCCTCCTGAAGTGATAGACATGGTTCTGTTGAAGCGGTGATTCTGTGGAAGGATCTGGTCTTCCTCTGAAGGTCCAGCAGTGGTTATGCAGCGCTTGTCCTCTGGGAATCCAATAGGTAATGGCTGAGTGTGGTGTTCCAAACCTCAGATTATATCCAGCTAGGAATGCTTGGTTCCTCCCCCTGGGCGGAGCATCTCACAATGGGATGATGTAATTTTATGAGTCATGCAGTGAGGCTTGATAGCCCATTAACAGAAAAATATCTCTCCAGAGGGAGTTACAAGGGATGTGTCATGGAAGAGATAAAGAACACTGCCCCACCTGGTTTTAACAGATGGTGATAGAATACATACTTTTGGTTACATCTTACATTGTAACCTAAGACAAGGGAATTAACTGTCTTTTAAAAGATTAGGTTTCCTGTGAACACATTTATCAAAAAGAGAAAAAAAAGTGTCACGAAGTCTGACAAAAATCTCTTTTTGCATTCAATGTGAATGAAAAGATGAACAGTTAGACAAAAAGATGAGTGTAACTGCTTCATAGACCGAGGACTAGTTTTGCTCTAGGGAAATACTGCTTTCCCTCACTATGCCAGTCTCCTCTGCTGATCCTCTTTTCTTCTCAGGCAGCCTGGGAAAGGGAGGCTCATGCAGGTAATTCTGATTTTGCCCCATAAGATCATGCAGTGTTTGGCTTTGCTCCAAAAGTCTTTCTCTTACCCAATACCTGCTCACTGGAGTGATGCAAATTATAAAGATGGGAAATCCAAGTACTTTGGGGCGAAAATGAGAGCTTGAGCATATGCAGCTATGAGATATATTGCAGGTCTCTCAGGGTGACATGGAAACCATTTGTCTGATGCAGTGCATTGAAAAGTTAATTCATAATGCTGGCATTAAAGACGATGAATCCAGTTTGATATGTGAGAAAGGAATGACCATTTTTGTTGAGATGAGCACCAGGACCTGATACTCTGGTTTGAAGGTGGTTAGGAATGTTTACCTTTTATGATTGGAAAATAGCACTGTATGAAGTGTGGCAATTTTTTTCCCCTTTATGAGCTAAATTGCTAAATTCCTGCCTAGCACTTTGTGGAGAGTCTCTAATTCAAATTGACAGGTGCTTGTACAGCAGGCTGCAATGCCAAGTAATAAGGTATGTTGTACATATTTATGCATGTATGCGTGGAACAGGAATTATTTCAGGTTAACTGAGAGAATGGCAGGGAGTTAGACATTGTGGACTATTTTTTTTTGTTTCTGATATGTTTCATCTACCCTTCCTGAACCTCAAAGATGTGCAGATATTAGTGGTTTCCATTTGCAGCAAAGTGGCAACTCTGATCTGTCTCTACGATCTGCCAGCATTTGGCTGGAAAGAGGGAATGATTTTTGTCTCTGAAATGCTGCACTCAAACTGCTCCAGGCCTTGCTTCAAGGTTACATGTGAGAAAGTAATGGCATACAGCTGCCTGCCTGCAGAGGCTCACTGGCTCTGGGGTGATCCCGCAGTCTCATCTCCTGTGTGTCTCAAGCAATGATTTAATTTTGCTCGTGGCAGTGAAGACTCTTGTTGGTCTCTTGCAGGAACAGCAGCTTCTGCAAACCCATCCCAGGAGGGTGCTCTCACTGTGTTCATGTGCAGGTTGGTCTGTCGAGGCGGCTCGTGGCCAGCTCAGTGTGACATGGGGCCACTCTGAGGTTGTGCATCTTTTGGGTGCACAGGCAGGACAGGAAAAACCCTGGGCATGGGGCTTCCAAAGCAATCATGTTTGGAGGGGTGAGAGTATTAGCAGATGCTCATCAGAAAAGGAGTAATCTCACCATTGGGATTTCCTTCACGAAAGCCCCATTCAAGCTCCTTAATCCAGGGACTCCATGTGTCCCCATCATGGAACATCCCGGTGGAGTCCAGCAAAGATTCAGAAGCACATCTGTGCCTGGGATCCTTTTTCTTGTGTAACCTTTTTCAGGCAAAAAGCCATTCCTTGCACCCGAATGACAACCAAGAGGTATTTGCAGGATAAAACTCAAATATCTACAAGCGTGTCGGCAGATGTCCTTGGAGCCTTTGCCACTTGTCTGCTGAGAAAAAAAACCCAAACAAACCAACAAAGATGCTATTTTTGTCTGAAAATTTTCAGCAATCACTGGCACCTCCTATTTAACCTGATTCAGTGTTCATTAACACCTTTTAAAATGGTGGTTACGGCCAAGAATTTACTTGTATGTGGCACTGCATCTACTTCTTAAGCTAATTTATCATCTTCTGTAGTCTTTGGTGTTACTAAGAGGGTTGAAAGCAGGATTGTCCCCCAACATGGGGTGATACTCATTTCCATTAGCTGGGCCTCATCTCTCAGACAGCATTCCTGAAGGCCATACACTTTGTGGGACATGATTATTTTGGATTGTTGCAGTCATAGGTGTTATTTACCATGAATAAATCAAACCATTTTCAATCCATATCCATCACCATGGGAACACTAAAGGCAGCCACTGGGATTTCTCTTTAGTGAAAGCTATTAACAAGGTGTACCTGTTGAATGAGGGCTGCTTTGCCATTGGAAATCCCTCACTTCAGTGGGAATGACACTTTTATCTTTCCTTCCCCTCAAAGTTACAGCCACAAATCTGTTTCCCATGCAATAGTAGTGTGAAATCACTTAAATGAGCCATGGAAGAGCTGAGTGGGAGATGCAATAAGCAGGCTGTTGTGTTGACAGTGTTGCTGTACTAATGGAAGATGGCTGGTTCTGCTGGTAAAGTGGGGCTAAGGCAAGTCAGACCATCTGTCCCTATATATAGATCAGAGTAGGCTGAAACTAAAGGTGTTTGAGTGAGAGCTCATCTGTCCTTTTGAGTGAGCCCTCCACACCGGCTGCAAGCTCATTCTCACTCTAGCCCCTGAAGAAGGCTAATCCCATTTTTTTTGCCCATAAAGGAAGACAAAAATGAATGAGACAGATTTATCAGACAGCTAATCTGCAGTGGTGATCCCTGCTCCAAGCTTGGTGTTCTCTTTGGGCAATACAATAATGAGTAATTAAACAGCCCGACCCTTTCAATTAAAGTTTCCAAAGTGCTTGCTAAGCATGAATTACAGTAAGGCTATGAGAGACAAGACAGCAAACTATGTGCCTCAATTTGCAGGCAAGAAAGACCCAGTTTGTCAAAGGAGTTTGATTTAAAAACCAGAGTGAAAATCGCCACCCCCTGCAAATCAATATTCAAAACACTGTAAGTTCAGTAGGACCAAGTTTGTACTTGTCGTAGGTTGAACCTGAGTTGAGTGACAAAGTTCTGGGCCAATCGCTTCCCGCAATTTTGCATATAAAAAGCAGCACAGGTGCGGGAAATTCGGAGCTGCTCTTCCGGTTTGTCACCAGAGGGTCAGCCAGGCCGGGCTGGGCCAGGCTCTGCTGGGCCGGGCTGGGCCCCCTCCCCGGTGCCGAGGCACTGCGAGAGAACCCCCTCGGAACTGTGGGCAGCTGGGAGACATCAAATGCTGCATGGCTGAGACCACCCGGAGCGGTTTCTGCTTTAAAGAGCTGGTGAGCTCCCCTCCCCTCTTCCACGCGGCCCTGCGGTGAGACCTGGCAAGGAGCCGATACCCAGAAAAATCGAACCAGCTAGCAGCATGAAGGAAACGAGGCTTTTCTCCAACGTAAAAGCCTGAGAAAAAGATCAGCTCTTCAAACATGGAGACTTCAAGGTCAGATAGAAAGAGAAACTGCGTCATGTGAGGTGAAGCCAAAGATGGTGACTGGAAAAAAAGAGGGTGGCGGCATGTTTCTCGCGCGCAGCTTGAAAAGATTTCGTGCATGCCATGGTAAAAGATTGTAATTTCACAGACTGTTCTATGTCTCTCTAAGACGTGGCGGGAAAGAAATTCTATGTGCAGCCTGCAGAAGAAGAGATGTGGCCACACCAGGCCACCTGGAGCTGTAAAAGGCTTTTAAAAATTTTGTGGAGCCATTGCTTTTCAGGCTGGAATTTGCTTATCCTTAAAAAGAAAATACCCCATGTGTGGCTCCTGATAGCAGTGTGAAAAGACTGCAGCATTTAGGAAAGAGACAGGTGCTACCCAGCAGCAGAGTATCTTTCTCCAGGCAGGATTTTGTTGCTGGTAGCAGTTTGGAAACCATGGAAAGCAGAAAAAGACCTCTTTTCCCTCAAATATGAAAGACACTTTTAAGACTGCATCTGACCGAGATCATATGTGGTTGTCCTTTGTGCAAATTAAGTAAAGTGGGAGGTACTGGAGGGAGAAAAAGGGGGTTTTCGCTTTAATTTCTTATTATTTCTCTTTACTTTTAATTCTGTTAGTAGTAAACTTCTTTATATTCTTTAAGGTTTGTGCCTGCTTTCCCTACTTCTAATTCATATCTCACAAAAAGTTAAAAGATGCGAACAAAACTCCTACACTTAAATTGGTGTAGGTCCCCGGTTTTGAACTAAACCCGCTACACCACTTCAGGGATCTCCTGTGCCCTGTAACCATCGCAAACAAGAGTCTAGTCCCAAATGTGAAGTTGAAGAAAATTTATTACTTGCCCTAACATTTTGAATAATTTTCCAATAAATCGTGATGAGGCACTGTAATTACCGTGTGAGCTTAATTTAGAGTAGGTCTTTACCAATCAAATTATATCTGACGGAGATCTTGAAGGGATGGAAGTTATCTTAAAAAAAAATTCAGTATGTGCATCAGTAGTAATATTCCAAAAATCAATGTTGTTACCAAGCCATACTGACCTTCTTAGAAGCTGTGATTTTAATTACATCTCTGAAATAAGATTAAAACTTTTCATTATGCCTGTAGAGTTTCCTTAAAATAAATAAAAAGCACCAAAGCATTTCTTATTGATCTGTAAGTATCTTGAGTCTCATAATAAGAGTCTTTAAATCTGAACAAATCCAAATGAAAAAAACCAAAACCTGAAAATCCCAACAATCCTCCTCCACTGTGCATCAGGGGAAGTCAAAATTTAATACATATTTTGTAAATGTTTCATTCATGGTGGGATTTTTCTTGTTTCTCCTTTTGGTATGCCAGCTGTAAAATCTACCTTTGAGCTCTTGAGGCCTCAACAGAGATGGTTAATAAATGCTACTTTGGCACCTGATACAGCAAGTAATGCTGCTCCATTAGCACAGTCCCAGACACTTCTTGCTCATGAAACATTGTTCTTCATTAGAATGCATAGCTGAGGACTTGTTTAAATAAAAGAAAAAGCTGTTGGCAGTGGGAGAAAGGGATATAGAAGGAAGGTTTCTGATCTACAAGGAAGAAGGAGCATCCATGTGCAGAACTCTGCCCTGAGTTCTTACAGAAGTCCACCCTTACATAATGCCCAAGGCATTTATGACTGTTCAGAGAAAGCAGGAAAAGGGAAAATAAATGATCCGAGAAAATTTATCTGTTTTGCAGGTTTTCTTTGAGGGTCCTAAGCTGCTCTGGACAAATCTGGCTGTTAAGGTTTGTCTGTACATGGCTGAAATGTCTCCAGGTTGCCCAGGGGCAGACCATAGGTGTAATGTTTCTCCTCTGTGCTGAGCATAGTTGGGAAAGCTATAAACATAAGATGTGCTGTTAAAATAAATTGTACAAAACAGATATATTTGTCTGTTTTTTCCCTCCAGGGTGATATATTCAGGAATGCTGAAAATGTTCACTTTCAATAGGCAATTGACAAATAGATGGGGAAGAAGAAAAGTTTAATGTTTTCCTTAAAAATTTCTGCTTTTCTTCAAAATAGCTTTTTTTTTCTGCTTAATATTAACTTTAAATCTGTTCACTGATACTAACTTTAAAAGACTCTAAACAGGTCAAAAGGAGAAAACACGGGGAAAATATTCTGGAGGTAATTAAAAATGTGTATGTGTGGCAGTTGGGGAAAAGGCTTAGTGGTGGACTTGGCAGAGCTGGGATAATGGCTGTATTTTATGATCTTAATGGTTTTTCCGTCCCAAATGATTCTATGATTCTAAAAGCAAAACAGGAAAAAAAACAAGAGCATGTGAGAGATGATGCTGTCATTCCAGGGTAGCAGATTAATCAGGGAACCAGGAGGCATCATTAGATGGGCTTCACCAAGATGTAGGTTTTGATGTTTCTCCTTTTTGCTTGCAGCACCAAATGGTTCTCAGTTCTGCTGTGCCGTGGCTGGGAATTCCTCTGCCCAGTGCATGTGGCAAGGCATGGCCTTGCCACAAAAGAAAAGCACCCCAGTGGTCTTCCTAACAAGCCAAGGAAAGATAAATACACCTCTGGAAAACAATTCTCAGCTATTGGGTAAGTTTTCTTTAAATGCCTTTGTGCTTGGAGGACTTCATGTCCAGACATATCCCTTGGTGGCTCCAGTGCATCCTCAGATGTGCAACCACCACTGTGGGACTGGTGCAGAGTGAACTACTTATTCAGCAGACCAGCTGTTGCCATCCTGGGCTTCATTTGGATTTTTTGCTTTTTCCTCAGTAGAACTGAACTACCAAGATGGAGCACAGACACTGCTCATGGTGCATCAGCCTTAGGGACAAAGGATTATATGCTCAGGGCCACAGCAGGAGGAGAAATCTTGCGATAGTCACAGACTTGCAGAACTGATGTGGTTGAAAGGGTCTTGTGTTATGCTTTGAATTAGGTTTCCACATATTGCCATATGAATACTTTATAGTGAAACCAGCCTGTTTTAGACCCAGTTGTTTGGATATTGTTTTGTACCTGTGACTGCTCTCCACTCCTTCAGCCTGTCCAACCTTAGCTCAGTGTCATCTCAGATGAGTCAGAAGTGCTCCACCTTTGCTCGGATCTTCTCTCTCTATCATCCCTACCCTTTCCATCCCTTGTTTGACAAAGTGTCAGCAAAAAAAAGTGCGCACGCTGGTGTATTGTCTGCTGATGGTGTCACAGGCGGTGAAGACATCCTCCTCATCCAACCTGGCAGCATGGATGCTCATACTTCCGTTTAGATGAAATCCTGTCCTCTGGGGGAATCACATGAGGGAAGGAGGAAGAGTTTTTCTCCCTACCACATGCAAAAGCAAACTTAGATTAAAAAGCTGAAGAATGACTTTAAGGATCCTTTTTTGTTGGTTCATAGCTGTTTTCAAGAGCAAGGACAGTTCATTTCATCACTTTCTGAGCTTTGCCTACAATTTCTGCATCTCATAATAGTGGAAAACATCTTTAAAATGCCTTTTCACATATATTCGTGTGCATGCTTTTGAGATAAATGGTTGTTCTGGGTTTGGTTTTTTCAGTGAATTTTCTCCCACCTACTATCTGGAAGAAGGACAATGCATTGCGTGAGAGAAAAAGGGGGGCAATCAGAAAACCAAAGATGTAGCTGGGTGTCACAACATTCCACTGAAATAGCCCTGGCTCGGGGCAGTTTGCTGGTGATACCTCGAGAAAAAGGTGAGGGGGTGTCACACGCGGACACGAAGGAACACACACAGAGGCCAGTATCAGGGGCAAAGAGCAAAGAGCCAAAGCCGGGCTGAAGGGCCCACTTCTTTATTTTATACGCTTTTAGAAAACCCCATGGATTGGAGGGTGAAATTACCACCCCTCAACCACATAGGTCAAAGGAGAAATCCATCAAACTTCTCCGCCTTAGGAGAAAGAATGAAAACATCCAGGCACCGTTAGCATAACATGGCTTATGTTTACAGAAAGTGCATGAGAACTCTGTCTACAGAAGTTAAAATTAAAGAAATTAAAGAAATTAAAAACATTGAAGAACTGTGAAAATCAAGGCAACAAGGGGGTACCCTGGAGGTTTGGCTAGGTTTTTGGGCAGTCCGGTTTCCGGGTTTGGGGGGAGGAAGGAGCTGTTTACCTTTTTCCCTACTGGCTGACCGCTCAGAGCTCAGGACCAGCAAGTGTGGGTGCTGGAACATGGGGACCGGGTCCTGCTGGACCCTCTGCCCACAGCGTGTTGCTGCAGGCACTCCTTTGTGTTGGACTCCGAGATCCTGGTCTGCTGCCGTATTCCTGCACTGCAAGCCTACTTAATTCTTTTGTTTGTTTGTTTCCTGGCTGGTTGGGGGCAGTCCAGAGCCAGTGTGTGGGGTGTCCCCGTACTGGCCACCTCTGCGCGGTAGGCCAGCAATCGCTACTGCCCGTGACTTCCCGTCTCAGCCAAGCTGCCATTACCTCGTGGTCTCTGAGCTCAGACCAGCACGCCCCCTGCAGCCACAGGGGAATCATCGCACCCGCCCTGCCCAGCTGGAGCTGCCAGCGCCCCTGCTGGCTGTGACCGTAACTGCACCAAGGGGAAACTGCTTAAAGAGTGGGAAGAGACTGTTTACTGGGTTTTCTGTTCTTGTTTGTTGTTGTTACCACTGTAGTTGTTTGTTTGCCTTGTTATACACACTAGTAAAGAACTGTTATTCCTTTTCCCATATCTTTGCCTGAAAGCCCCTTAATTTCAAAGTTATAATAATTTGGAGGGAAGGGTGTCATATCCTCCATACCAAGGGAAGTTCCTTCCTTCCTTGGCAGACACCTGTC
>VXBT01011167.1:0-159695 GCA_013400235.1 Oriolus oriolus
GGGAAAAGCTCTGGGAGGGAGCACCAAGGGGCATCTCCATCCCATTGAGCTGTTGGATTATCCCCCTTCCTGCCTGAGGGAAGTGGCTGAAGATGAGCTTCATCATGGGGTCTTGCCTTCCATTTAGTCCTGTCATATATCATATAGTATCGTATCGTATCGTATCATGTCATATCATATCAATCATATCATATCATATCATATCTGTCATATCTATCATATCATATCATATCATATCATATCATATCATATCATATCATATCATATCATCAAATGGTTTGTGTTGGGAGGGACCTTAACGCTTATCTTGTTCCAACTCCCGCAGGCAGAGACACCTTCCACTATCAGAATTTTCTCCAAGCCCCATCCAACCTGGCCTTGAACACTTCCAGGGATGGGGCAGCCACAGCTCCTCTGGGCAACCTATGCTAGAGTCCCACCACCCTCACAGGGAAGAATTTCTTCCTAATAGAAATAATAATCATAATCATAATCCTCCCAAATCTACCCAGTGTGAATTCATAGTCAGAGGTGGAAAAAATGAGGAGTAATTGGATGATGCTCATCCTGGTGCTGAGCTTTGAAACATGGAATAATGCTTTTAAAAGAGTTTTGTAGGCAAACAGCAATGGAAAAAAAAGAATGAATAGAAATAAAATCAAGGCCTTGTGTGCCAAATACACTGCTTACTCCACTCCACATTGTTTCAAGTCTCTTTGTTTTCGAGTAGCCGTATTGCTTAATCCAAGCTTTCAGAAATCATGAGCTTGGCTTAAAACTAGAGCTGAAAATGTTTCATATCAGGTTCTTTTGTTTGCTCTCTGAAGGCTGAATATTTTGCACTCATGTGCCTTTCAGGAAGGCTAGATATGCACTAAAGAAAAAAGAAGAAAGCTTAAATTGTTGGGTTAAAAACTGATCCAAGCTCTAAATCACCAGTAAATGCAGATGACTCATGATAAAATGATGAGAATTGAAAATACTGTTAGACATTTACAGAGATAAGAAGAGGTATATTTAGTGGGATTCTTGTGTCTTAGCATTTGGTATTCTGAACTGTCTAGAGAGAAACATGCTGATTTCTTTGGATTACTTGATCATGGTTCACTGAGTTCAGGTTTTCTTTCTTTTTTTTTGTTGCTAATTCAGTAACAGTGAATATTCTTGTGAATGAATTCATGCGGCTAAGCACATTTTTGAAGAGAAGGATATCTTTTCTAAGAAAGATAATTTCCCATCTGAAGTGCAGGGAAAAAAAATCCCAAAGAAAAAAGTTGTGTTTATGCAATTGTTAGTTCTGACTTTTTAAAAAAAACAAGTGAAAAAAGAAGTTGGCCTGAAACAGCTGGATGTGAAATTCCAAATAACAGAATTTGGGGGTTTGTGCCAAATTGGATGCAGCTTGATGACAAAGCTGGAATTCAAAGCCAGCACATGAAGCAGCCAGGGAGGCTGATGGAGGATTCGGATGGGTGCAGGACAGGCTGTTTCTGCTTTTCATCCACAGGATACTTCAGATAATAAAAATGAGGTCTCCATCCTGTAATCAGCTCTTGCTGTGGAAGGTGTTGCTCCTGTCACAACTCAAGACCCATTTGTTTTGGGACTGGGGGATCCATAGGAAGGATTAATGGCAGGGCGAGGGCATTCTATAGCTGCCACACACGGAGGGGCAACACAAATGGTTTAACACCGTTCCTCCCTGGGAAAACCTGTCAGTGCAGGACAGCCTGACAGACAGGCTTCTGCTCGGGGTCACCTTAAGGAGTGCTGAGGTGACACAGCCAAAAATGAACCGTTGCTGTGTACGGCAGTCAGCGTCTGCAGTGACAAGTGACATGGGAAGGACAGGTTTCCCTAATGGGAACAGGCAGAGGCACTACAGTCCGGTTTTCCATGTACTTCTCGGCACAAGGAATGCAGGCGGAGCTGCTGGCATCGAATAAAATCCTTCCTTTGTGGCTGGTGGGGAGAGAAGCCCTGTGCTATTTCTGTGCTGATGGCATAGCCACAGGAAGATTACTTGCGTTTTGTGTCCCCATCCTTTAAAGGAATGTCACTGTGTGAAAACCCAGGGTCCATGCGTGACCAGAAAGGCTTTGATTGGAGGTGAAATGAAGCACGGTCCTGCCCTGCTGAGGTGGGAAGGGAGAAACATCTAGAGAAACCTCTGCTTTTGCCTCTTTTGGAAGTTACAACAGTAGCTTCCCAGCAAACATTTCAGGGTGATGCTTGAGCTGTGTGCTCACCTGGAGCAGAATTCCCGACACCACCGAAGAGTTGCAGCTGGAATATTGCCTCTGCATAGCAGGGGCTGGTGCCAGGGTGAGTAAGAGAGCTCTTCTCCTGAAAACTCCATGGACACAGGTCTTCACAGATGGTCTTTCACTGAGGACTGAAGCAGCAGTGCTCTCCTGGGTGCCCAGCCCGGGGGAGTGCTGGTCCTCCTGGGCCAGGCCAGACAGGTGTTTGCAGTGTGTGCTGGGGGCACATCCTCTGGGGACAATCCAGCTGAGTGAAAAGCTCCCTGGAAGTGCCAGCCCTCTGCAGTGCAGAGAGGTGAGGGCAGCTGGCATGAGGGGCACAAGCGCTCGGCTCTGGTTGCCCCAGTGCTCCTGTACCCGCTGCTGTTCCCCAGTCTGCCCAAGTACTGACCATCCTCCTCCACGTGCCAGAAGTTAAGTGCTGGGGAAAGGTAAGGACTATTGGTTAATGTTTTCTGGATAACTCTCATGCCTGTCCCATGTGGATAGGAGAAATATTCTTCCTCTCTCCTGCCCTTCATATTGGAGCCACTCTTTATTCAGCAGATTTCTCGGGAGAAATCTGGGGAGAGGGAGTGTGCCTTCCAGAGATGTGAGCTGAATAACAATCACTAAATCCCCCACTTGCATCAACTTCTGCTCCTGCTCCTGCTGTTCCATATTCTCTGTGGCAGAAACATTGAAAACAGATTTTCTGGGTGCAGAAAAAAGAAAAATTGAACAGCCATCAAGATGCCAAACAACAGAACACATTTTCCTTGAGCAGATAACATTTCTGATGCTGTTAACGAACACCCAGGTTTCCCTGGAACCTCTAACCATTGCGGAGTTTTTATAATAATGTTTGCGTTAGGCTTCTGGTGGGCTCAGGCTTTTGGAATTATATTTGAGCTTTCTTAGCTTTCAGCAACATTAAGCATATTTTAAAAACACATTAAAAGAAATATGTCAACTTGGTTTAGGCTGAAACTCACATTTGGAAAAGAAAATCAGTAAAAAGAAAGTTTCACAAAATACAAATGAAGTGGGAATGCTTTTAACTGAAGGAAAAAATAAAGAAAATATATTATTCCAAAATAATTTATTTTCTCTCTTTTTTTTTCCTATAGAGTGGGCAACTCAAACACATGAACTTTGTGCTCGTGAACGAGGAAAATTAAGTGACCAGAACCCAATCTTCTCCAGGGCATGTGAAACAAAACTCCTCGGTTTTGGGAAACAAAATGAAACAGGAACATCAAATGCAAAAATATGTTAAATAGCACCAGAAGCATCTGCAAGTTTAAACAGAAACATGTAGCTGAAACACGGATTGTTTCCCTGGAAGAGAATGTAGGAAATTTTCCTTTTATTTTGATATTTCTATCATTTAAAAGAACAGACTCTTCCAAAACTCCAGCCCGTGATTTTCAACTTCCAGGGACCATTACTGAAAAGTCCAAATTCTCAGTTCTTGCTCTGCAGAAGGATTCCTAAAACAAGGCTCTGCTCCTTTTTCTGCCTTTTATTTCCCTGAAGAACCCTGCATGCATTGCTTAAAAGAAGGAGGTACACGAGCTGTGGGGGACCTGGGTACATCTGGGAGACTCTTGGGACAGTGTGATGTCTTAGGGGGTTGTGTCTGCGGTTGTCCTCCCACCAGGTGCTTCACCATTGATCTCTCCTCTGTCAGAAAGGAAAGGCCATGTACTATTTCACACTTACTGTGTGCAAGGCCATGTATTTTCCATGGAAATGGGTAGTCATGACAGGAAAAGGGACAACGCTAATGACATTAAAAATGGCACAAAATGTTCAAGAAGGCGTTTAGGAGCCTTGCAGCATAATCATAGAATCACAGAGTGGTTTGGATTGGAAGGGACCTTAAAGACTACCCATCTCCAACCCCCTGCAGTGAGCAGGGACACCTTTCACGAGGCCAGGTTTTCCCAAGCTCCCTGGACTTGAATACTTCCAGGGACAACGAGCCTGTGCCCTCTTAAAGGCAAAACCTCCTTGAAAACTGTGTTGTGCCTTTGTGTGGTTGCCCTTTACCTGAGTTCTCCTTTGAGTCTAGCAACAACTAATGCAACAATCAACAAAAATGTGCAGTGTTGCTCCACTCTGCATAATGCCACTGTTTTTCTGTTGGCTTCAACAGCAGTCAGGTCTTCCTTCTGGACTACTGCGAAAAGCAGAGAGGCAAGATGTGATCATCCAGCCCAACCACTACTTTTCCTCTGCCTCTGATTTTTGTAACGGGTGCAGTCAACACCTCCCTGTTTGCTGCCCTTGTATATGGCTTAATATGGAAAACACACCAGGGGCTGCCAAGCTGTGTGCACTACCATCTATGGGGAAAAGGACTTCCCCAAAGCAGAGGCATAAATTCTGCTTTCTACTTATGTGAATAAAATGATAATATGAAGCTCTGTCCTCTCCTTGTTTGGGTCAACAGTATGGGAATGCCCACGTATAAATAGGAGAAAATGTGCTTTAGGCACATAAGGAGAACAGCAGTTTACACTGATTATGGGGAATAGCAGCTTTTTCCAGGCAGAAGACTCAGCAGCTGGAAAATCACATTGAATGTATTAGAAAGGCAAGAATAAAATAATGAAAAAGAAAGTGATTTCTTTTAGGTCACTAAATTCTTTCTAATGCATCTACCTATCTGTGCATTTATCTAATCATAGAAATTCCAGATAAGTTTTTATATTTTGTTATTTTTAATATAATAGTCAAAATATAATAGCCAAAATACAATACAATACAATGTAATCTAATATATAGTATATGTATAACATATAGTAATTACTTGTCTATAGTATGTGGTTTGAAATGACAACAGATTACATATTAATGTATGACTATATATTATCAATGTATAGCTAATTAATAATATACATGCTGATGCTGTTGGAAAAAGATAATGCTGGCAAGAAAAGATAATAATGTTAGAAGATAATTCAGAATTAGCACAAATTGGTTTTGCTAAGCTCTGTTTAGAAACCTGTCATGACCAGGGCATACATATTAAATCAGCAGGTTGGGAATAGCTGAGAGTGGGAAATCCATGGCTGGATTTCTATGTGCACCCTTCCTCAATCTTAGGGAGAGGGACCCAAGGTGAATGGGGACCCTGGATAGCTCAGTCAGGTGGGTGGGTCAACCTGCTGCTGCTATTTCCCAGTTTGTTTTTGAATTTTGAAATGTCCTGTCCTCTTTTTTGAGGCCCTGGTTACAAGAAAAAGCCAAGAAGGAAAGAGAATTCTTCCTTTCCTCAGTGATGCCCTGACCAAGGGCGGGGAGAATGAGCCCTCAGTGTGGCAGGGGCAGCTGCAGGTCCACAAACACTGCTTGAGGGGCCAAGAAATGTAATATTATAAAAAGCTGAGGTATTTTCTTAAGGATGACAAAATCATGTATCTTCACAGTTATGATCTTCTTGGAATTTTATTTTAGTAGTTTAAATAGCTTGATCTGAATTTTTATCCAAATTTCAGCAACAATAAAAAAATTATCCTGGTGTATAAGTCTGCCTGCCAAGCTGCACCCAAGGGGAGGAGTTTTGTATGAAGCTACCACAATGGAAACCTTCCTTGTGGTAAAGAACTTAAAAAGTATCCATTCCCTCGTGTTTACACAACAGCCCCTAACAGCTCCAAGGGGGACTTGAGAGGTGATCAGGAGTGTGCTTTCTGCTGTAAAAGCTCCCTAAATATGTGTTTATCTAATTCAGGCTTTGAGCACCACTCAGGTGTTTGCCTGTGATCAGCTGTAGCAGCTCTGGGGCTTCAGGCACCGCTGTGTGTCTGACAGTGGGTGCCTCCCCTCCTGATGGCACTGTCTGGGTGGATGTCCCCAGGAGCACCTGGTCTAGTGGAAGGTGTCCCTGCCCATGACAGCGGGGGTGAAAGAGATGACATTTAAAGTCCCTCCGAATCCAAACCATGTTTTGATTCTGTGATTCCAGTCCTATGGCTGTCCTGGACCTGGCTATTGCAGCTCCCAAGTCCCTGCAGTGCCACCAGTGGGGGGCTTCAGCAGCCAAACAGGCTTGGAGACTTTTTCCCATTTCCACATCTAACCTCACTAGCAATGGCTCCTGAAGGATTTATATGTTCACCTTGGGAAAAATTTTTCCTAAAGCTTCAGAAGTGGCTTTCTTTGGTAAATCCCAGCATCTTCAAGAACCTGAGTAATTTCCTATTCTGGGGATGGATTTCTCTCAGAAGTGTCCCAAGTAAGTCTCGATGGCTGGATTTGGACAGAAGCCATCAAATCAGCAGTATGGGGATTTTCAGCCTGTTTGTGTGAGTGCAAAGGGTGCAGATGTCTGAGGTTAGGGGCAAATCCAGCTTCTTGGTAACATAGGGTCAAGTTTCTGTTCATGTTCCTTTAGAGTGGAAAAGGGTGGGCAGCACCATGTGGGCCACTAGGGAAGATGCTGAACTGAGATGACAAACTTTGGTGAAGTGACGCTGAATGTCCACCTGTATCACATATAAATACTACACACATCCAGATCACACAGAAGTTAATTTCCAACTAATTTCCAACTTTTGTCCAGGCTTGTTCTGTGTAACTAAAATCCACACTGAGTTAATGCCTCACTACAGACTATAAAATAATCTCTGGTATGACCTTTATTGAGGACCCTGTTCTCTGAGGAAAGATGTATTCAGCAGCCAAGTGGTTAAATCAAAATAACAAGGGCTATCTATCTAGTAGCTTTCCATGGCTATACTCAAGGGGGGCATATCTACCTATTTGTCAAGTCATTGACAATAGCCTATTTCTTTCTTCCTACCCATATGCTTTATTAAAGAAACACTTGACCTACCTGTCATATCAAACTGCTTCCTTTATCCAAAACAGAATAATATAGACATTTCCCTTAAGGGAATCCTGATGCAAATATATAAGGACAGGTTGCCAATTTGTTGAGCGTATTAGGGTACAGAAAACTGTCAAGGGAAACAGCTGTAATACAGACTGTTCTAACAAGCTCATTTTTCTTTTTTTTCTGTGGTATTTTTGGTCTCTTTTTAGTTTGTATTATACGATTTGTATGTTACAATTTTTATGGACAGCTGTCAACTTCAACTCGTCTTTGTCATTTTGTAAAAAAGGGGAAACCTTCAGATTCCTGGCCAAGGCTCAGATCTATTGTTTGGTCTTTGACAATAACTCTCACAAAACCTTCAGCTGCACATAGCCGGGAAGAAAGTTACGGGATAGAGAATGGGAAAAACAGTAAAGCTTGTGATGGAGAAGGTTCTGACTGTGATTTGAAAGGCATGAATTTTCAGGTGAAGCCTCTTAAACACATGATGACACTTCCCATTCTCACCTGACTGCTTCTGTGCTGCAGAAAGGACTCTATCTTGCCCTGGATGAGTGCTTTGGTTTCAAATTTGAAATGATGCAGAAAGGTTCAAATGTGGCGTTTTGCACAAGCAAGCTTTGGTGTGGCTGAGAGCTGGGAATGAGAGCCAAACTGCAGGAATTCAGGCTTCCCAGTGGCATGCTGGTTAACCCTGAGCCACTCAGTCCCCAGCACTGGTTTTAGTGCACAGGTCCAAAACATCTCTGGCTTTCCAGCAAGGCTCTTTGGTGATGATGTAGAGACCCTCATCAGTTTCCAAGTGAAATCCATAATTTTCAGCAACTGGAATCTCCAGAGACCAGAAAAGATTAAGTGTCAAATCCATATAATTAGAGGTCTGTGTTGACTAGTGGACAAGGCAAAGGCTGTGCTACAGGAAGAGTAGATTAAAGATCTGTTCCACTTTGACTGCAGCTCCACTGAAATCAGGGGGCTACTCCAGAGATTATTTAGTCAATTTATGCTTGTTTGCATAAAGAATGACACAGATCATCAGCTGAACAAACTAAAGTTCAGGCAGTGCAAGTCAGGGCTAGAGGGGAGAGAATTAACCACGTCTGGGCAGAGGTCACAGCTTGGGCTGATCCGGTGGCTGTGCCAGAGCATCGCGCCTGCCGTGTGCCTCTAACCAGTGACCTGTGATGAGAGGCCACCACGGGCTTTGGCATCTCTAATAAAAGTCAGATCACCCAAAGAAAATGTCTCTGAAGGGTCATACAAATATTTGTGTAGAGAAGAAAAGGAGCGCTGGAATCACCGCGTGAAAGGCTGTGCAGCAATGATCTGGTATTTCCCCTTGGTCTGAACTTCTGCCCTCTTCCTGCTCCCTGTGTCCTCACAACTAGCCTTGGGCTCCTCTTCTCAGTGGTGTGAAAAAGTGATTCCTTATCCTGTCTTTTGATGTGGGAGCACCCAAGTGAAGATCAAGAGCAGTAGGTGGCATCCTGGTCCTGCTGAAATCCTGCGGAGTTTTCTCATGACCCTTTTCAGGGCCAGAAGCTCACACAGATGTTAAATACTGGCACTGTGGAAGGAGGAAGCTCTGGTGGTCTGGTGTTGCTGCCATGGGCTGAGCTGAGAGTGGCTTTAGGGGACACTGTTGGCACATGGCTTATGAGAAGACTGAACTATGTGGTTGCAGGATATATGTAGGGATGAGAAGAGGATCCTCAAAGCATATCTGTAGCACTGACTGCCTTTAGAAAAGGATTGGATAGTTTGAAGTCATTAACAGACTTCCCATAGGAGATATTATCCTGCCTGTTTCCTCGGAATACTATGGAAAACAAGAGAGAGGGGTCATCAGACATCACTGTTTTGTTCTGGTATTGTAAATACACATACCCAGTGCTTCCTCACCAGCTGATGAGTTTTTTCTGACAGAAGTGAAAACGTTGCCTCATTTTTTGTACAAGTTTTGAATCTCCAATGCATTTTCTGGGGCCAAACTGTAGCTCCTACTTAGAGAGAAATGCATTTATCAGTGGGACTAGAGCAGAGCCAACAGCTTCTCCTCTTTCACCCCCACTGATACACTTGGTGACACTTAATGATCTCTTGTCCGAATAGTGATGCGCTCCAAAAAAGGCTTGAATACCCAGGGGGGTGGTGTGGAAGTGAATGTGTTACTGGTCACTGTGTATTTGGTAAATCCAAACCCCTCAGTGCAGCCTGGTGCCTGCAGAGCTGTTGGCTGCACCATGTCCCAAAACTGGGGGGGCAGCAGGAAAAGCTGGGGCACCCGCAGTGAAGGACAGGGCCTGCAGCACAGCCTCCTGGGGCCAGCATCACCAGCAGCAGTCAGACTTTGGTTAAGTCCTGTCCCAGGAGCTGCTTGCCCGAGTCATGTGAGACACCCAGTGGGCCAGATCCCCTGGAACAAACCCACAGTACGCTCCAGCGAGGATCTGAGTCACGGGTCCCGGGGAGTAACTATTAATTAGAATTAGATGACTGTTTCCTGGGGGGTGTTTGAAAAACAAGTATGTCTCAGTCTTGCTTTTGAAAAGCCACATCTTGCCAACAGGGAGGATTTTTAATGTTCTTTTCTGAAAGGGCTTCCAGGTATGAATCCTGAAATGTTCAGGCGACATTGGTGTAAACAGATTGATTTGAGGATTCTGAATTATGGAGAGAAGGAGTTCAAATATTGCAGCATCCTCAGCAAAATTCCACCAGATGCTGCTTATATTGCAAAGTAGCTCATTTGGTTTTGATTCATCCTGTACCATGAGGTTACAGCCTGTTTTAGTTGCTGCTTGCTTTTTAGCTGCTTTCTGTTACGTTTTTCTTCTTTCCTTTTTTCTTTTTTTTTCCCTTTTCCCCAGAGCTTGTGAATCGCAAGGTCAAGCTAAAGTCAAACTTTAGCATTTCAGTGATGAAATGCAAGCAGATGTGGCTGTTTCATGGGACACTGTGCCTGCCCTGCTGTGCCGGGGTCTGTGGTGGTGTCTGTACCCTGGACCATGTCCTCTCCCTCATAGCTCAGAGGTGCCAGTTCTCCTGTTTGGATCCCAAAGTCGGTGCCATCCTGCCTGTTGCTCACCCCAGGGAAATTGCTTTAAACTTCAGCACCTACATTGCCACAGCTGCTGTTTGCTTGGCCTTAGGAATGACTGCAGGCAGGTGACTGATGGTGACGGTGTTTTCCTGCATAACACTTCAGAGTCTGATTTCCTCAAAGACATCAGGCTTTGCCACAGAGTTTCCTCTGGCTCCACCACTTTCTGCAGGTCTATTCCTTTGCTCTCTGTATCTCTCAATGGTTTGCAAATGATAGTGCCAAACATCCAGGATCTAGTGCTGAGTTGGCCTTTAGGTAACAAAATAAAAGCACAGCCCACTTACAGAGGGTGAGATGTATTTGGCAGAGAGGATTCCCTTGCTCAGCTCATCCTGGGTCTGGGTCACTCAGTGCTTTTCATTCACAGGTTTGAAAAACTCATGAAGGTGTTCTGCATGAGGCTGGTAAAGAGTGGAATCTTACTGGTTTATGTTCATGACTTCAGGGTGTGCAGTGAAGCTGCAGTAATGTGACATTTTTTTTTTTGGTTGTCTTGCTGAAGTTATTCACTGTCCAGGCAGAAAACACACGTAAGGTTGTTCTCTTGTATGGTGACAGTGAGGAATACAGGGTTAGCAGCATCACTAGGTCTTAGGAACGAAATGAATGAATTAAAATTAATTAATTAATTAAAATTAATGAATTTTTAAAGAAATTTGAGGATAAGTCCTGGAAATTTTTCATCTCCTGGTTTCATCTCCTGAAATATTACATCCCATTCTGAGAACAGGCGAAATGTACACATTTCGCCTGTTCTCAGAACGGATGTAAAACTTCATATCAGTGAAAACTACCCAAGTAAGGCAATGCAGTGTATTCCTCCCTCAGAAAAATCATGACCAGGCAATATTTTTCCATGTATTATCAGCCCTACATCTTTCTAGGTCCAGGAGAAATTTTTATTTCAATGTCAATTAAAAAGACATATTCCCAGGAAAATGCCAAACCCTAAAATCCTTCTGAAAACCTGAAGTAATCTCTAAGTAGAATAAAAAAGGGGGTGGCATCTTGACCCCTCTGGTCAGCAGAGGAGCCAGCTGCTTCCCTCTCTGCATCGTTCTCCCGGTGCTTCTCTCCGAGACCTTTCCTTGATGTTGTTCTGTTCCTCTTGGGATGAGTGTGACCCCCTCAGTGGTCTCAGAGGAAGGACTGGGTAAGTCCGAGGGATGTCTCTGTACACAGGGAAGGAAGGATGGGGGTCCCACACCTCAGGAGCATTTCCTTGCCAGGATACATGGAGCTGGAGCTGCTTCTAGACATGTGTTTGTAATTTTTTGTTTGGTCTGCCTTGGTTCTGAGAAATGGTGCATTTTTTGATTTGCCTGCTGAAAGGGTTTCACACTTTTGGATACCGGCATTTGATTAGTTTTGATGATAACCACAGTAGTACAATTCTGACTTCCAGATTGCTTTCCAGCATGACACTAAGCAGCCACCCATCTCCAAGGCTTAAGAAATTCACATGTGGATTTGATTTTTTTTTCTTTTTATGAAGATAGAAAGAGTGTAATATACTTACTACAACAAAAAAAAAAAGAAAAGTCACATTTCTCACCGCTTAGATTAGGGTGATGTCTGTGTGACCTATTCTAGTAAAAAGGATGTGATCTATCACAGAGTATCTCCCACTCCTTCTTTTATCATCTCCACTAGTTATCTGCCTGAGCAATTCTTACAAACTTTGTTCAATGAAGAGCTGCATTTGTTACACAGTGATTTAAAAGAGTTACTGAACTTAGGAAGGAAAATTAGTGGGAATTCTTGCCTAGAGATAACATAATATGAAGATGACAGAAAAAAAGCAGGCTAGCATTTCTATCACCCCTTTTCCCTGCCTACTAATGGTTTTGATTCTTATTATTCCTCAAATGCCAAGAGTAAAAACCCTCCAGGGTACCAATTAGCTGTGCCCGGTCTGGATATGACTGCTCTCATCCAGGACATATTTTGAGATGCTGAAGCTCTCTTTGGGAAAAGGCAATTTGTGTGCAGCTATGTTTGGTAATTTTCAAGGACTTCATCTTGTTGGGAAATAGAGATGGACTCATACTTAATTTAATTTAAATCAAAGCTTTTTATTAATTGACTTTCAATAAAACCGGTTACCACAAATGAGAACCTGAGATCTGTGTTTACAGATTATTTTTGTCTGCCTCACTTACATTTTACTAGGGGTTATACCTTCTTGAAAAAATAGTAAGTAACACTTTGAATTTATTTCAGAATTAGCTTTTTGCCTTCTCTACAACCCTTTCCATCTGGTTTTGCATTATTTTAAATTTAGAGAATTGAACAATGACATTGACAGCATTTATGACAGTGTGCAACTGTATTTTACATTTCTGTTCCTTAACCATAACACATACTTTAAGCATATTTTTTTTATTTCAAAAAGAAAACAGATAATTTAATGGCTAAGATAAGAACATTTTGGGTTACAGCTGAGGGCTGACTCTGGTCTGGATGCTGGTGTATCTGGGGTGTTTGGCTGATGGGCACTGATAGAGGTGTGTGACCGATGCCAGGGCCCAGCCTTGCCCCGGCACTAATTGCTGCTGCAGCCCTCTCCCGAGGTAGTGCTCTCCCTGCCTTGCAGATTAGGAAGCAGATCTGCTAACACCAACGCTTTACTCACATGAATAGCTCCATTGAGTCCTACACGGCTATTAAGTGACTTAAGTTCAATAATATATTAAATCTTTGCAGGGCCTAAGGCAACTTGCAGGAGGTTATTTTAAAAGTCTGCCCTAGCCTTTTCCTGCAGCCACAAAACCAACCTTGTCAGACCCTGCCGCTTCCCCACTCCTAATTTTGTGGCTTGTGCATTATTTTGCCCCATTTCTCTTGCAGACACAGCACCTCACATGAGCATCCTGCCTCTCTGTCGCTCCCTCCCTGCCCTAACACAGACTCTCTTCCTCAGACCTTTGCATCTCCCTTTGCAACCCACCCGCATTCCCCTGAATTTCATTTTTCAGAACTTTAATGGGCACAAACAAAAGTAACATCAGAGGAACGGCTTCCACTGTCCCTCGACAGCTGAAGTATCTCTGGGTTTAATAAAATTGCATTACTGGCAAAAGCAATAGAGGGAGCTGCTGCTGGTGGCTGGGGTCCAGCAAAGTACCATGAGCTGTCCTTGCTTAATCCCCGGTGGCAACCTCCCCCACAGATCCATTATTTAGGATTTCTTGAAATGGACAAAAAAATGAAAAGAAAAAGGAAAAAAAACCCACCAGCCTCAATAAGATTTCTTTTGGACCAGTATTTAAAGTGCTGGAAAAATCAAGAGAGAAAGATATTTGTAAAATTCCAAAATATTTTCTTAGCCTCGGTGTAAATATTTGTAGAGAAAGCAATTATTGTGCATAAGAATTTTCTGTTGTGTCTCTTTTGGTTCTTTCATTTAAATGATTGCTTTTTTGGCCCATCCTTGAATAACTAAGTAGAGGTGATTAAAAACCTTCAAGTCCTTCAAATTTATTGTCCTGTAACTATTTTTGAAAGCAGATTTACTATCAATATGCTATTTATATTCCCTGAGAGCTAACATTTCAGATACTATACCAAAATATCAATGCCTGATGCAAAGCAGATTGCACTGAAGATGTAGAAATGTATACAAGAAGAAAACTGCTTATATTTAATAAAGAACTAAGATATAAACATCTTTTAATACAATAGGCTTTGAAATCGACAAGTTCCTACTGGTTTACTCCATCCACTCCTCTGATGTTTCTCTCCTACATCCCATGTGCAACATGGAGGGGCACTGACACGAAGCTCAGCTGCACCCCTGGGGTCAGCCAATACAGGATTGATATTTTCCCAAGAGATGTGTCAGATCAGCTGCTTCTGTGCCCACCGGGCTGATTTTCATCCCAAAATGCATTTTCCCTCCCACGCTCCAGCCGCCCGTCCCAGGGCTGCCTGCTGCCCTCGCACTGCCCCTCTGCCCCTGCTCTCCCCATAGCTCTCCCCTCCATGCTCCAGCACCTCCTGCCTGTCCTGGGATTTCTCCAGGGGATGCCAGACATTGCCAAAATGCCATCCTTGAGCTCTCCTGTCCAGGGCACTTGCTGAAGCATCGTTGTGGTCACCCTGTGCAGTGCCGGGCTCTGGGCAGGGGGGTGGGAAGTGATGGCTGTGAGCAGTCCTGGTCCCAGTGCCCAAAAACTGCTCTGAGGCTGAAGGGAAGAGCAGGCAGGTAGCAAAGGCACATCAGGGAAGAACAAAGGGCCACAATCAGTTGCTCAGCATCGAGAGGTTCCTAACTCCAGGCTCAGTTTTGGGCTCTGAATGTACCGGTCACCTCTATGGTAGAGAATAGTAAAAGTTCCTTTTTATACAAATATTTAATTCTCCTTGGTCTGGTCAAAAGCTGGTTGCTGAAAGGGTTTACGGCCACCAGATCCAGCCTGGTCATGCTCTTCATGGATGTCCCCAGTATCACACCTCATGCCTGTGCCGAGGCTGAAGGCCAAGACCAGGCTAAAACCTCCCTGCTGCCCTTCTGCCTCTTTTGCACCTCTCTGCTGCGCTCCTGCTACCTCTGCACTGTTCTCTCACACTTGACCTTCTCTATCTGAGATAACCAAAGGTACAGAAACCTTCTGGTGTGTCTGGTAAAACCTCCCACACAGCCCAAGGCAGCGACCAGGGACTGTGGAGCTGAGCCCAGCTGAGCTTAGCTGAGCCAGGCTGGGGCTGGGCAGCCCAGCAGCTGGCTGCAGCTGGATCCACACTGTGCAGCCTTCACTGCTGAGCTTGGAACACGCTTGTTTTCATCCCTGTCCTCACCCCTCTGTTCAGGAAAGTCCACACACTCCTCCCCTCCCTCTCTGCCTCTGATGGTCCATTGGTATTCTGCTACCTGCAGCAGGCTCCTGCTCTTCCCAGAAACCTTCTCCTCTCTATTACCTGCCCCCTCCACCCACGTTTAACAACAGCACTGTCCCCAGGAAGATTTCACAACTCCTTCTCCTTTAGGCACAAATACTCTGTATCAAATCCCTCGTTATTTCTCACATTGCTTCATTTCCTGGTGGCCAAGCAGTGAATGAGCCACCATTGCCCCCATCTCTGCACCCCATCACTGCCCCCATCTCTGCACCCCATCACTGCCCCCATCTCTGCACACCACCATTGCCCCCATCTCTGCACCCCATCACTGTCCCCATCTCTGCACTCCATCACTGCCCCCATCTCTGCACCCCCTCTTACACGGGTGCCCTGGCCCAAGTGTCCCCTCCTTGACCCCAGCACCCATTCTGTGCCCCAAAGAGCAGTTGGGATTTCCAAAGCCTCTCTCACCACCCATCCCAAGCAAACCCTTTCTGCGAGCCCTTATGTCCAGCATTGACTGGAGGGGACAGGCACAAACCCACACTGCCAATGCCATCTCTTCCGGGACAGGTGGCTTCCCCTGGGGTATGGGCGCTGGTGGGATCTTCTGTCACTCACCACCTCCTCCAGCAAGGGCATTATTCGAGGAGTTAATATTCCAGCCGGTTTACAGTGATGCTTCCCTTCGTGCCACCTGGTGGACAAAGAGGACATTTTCCAACTTTTTATTTCACAGAAGAAGGAGCACCTGGGCAAATTAATTTTTCATTGAGGAATTTTGTTGAGCATCACCCAATTTAAATTTTGTGTTATGAGAAACGCAATCCTGCGACATCCCAGGGTAAGCCCCAAACCACCCCAGCAGTAACCAAACATCTATTTCTTACCCGTGCTAATGTGAAAGCATAATAATTTGTTTTAGTTGTAATTATCGCTACTCAGTAAAACTCCATTCCTACAATGACCTTGACAAGCAAATAACTTTTCTTCTTCCTGTGCTGCTGACGAATTCATGCTTTTATTTAGGCTTGAGCAATAGCTTTCTGGTTTTTTAACAAACGTGCAGTTTGAATCCCTCCTGTGGCCAGTCCCAGCCAGGCTGTGAGGGACGGAAGCACTGGTATAAAGCCCATGGAAACAGAAAAATTAAGTAAATAACTGTGAATATTCCTGGCAAGTGTTTCTTTTTTTCAATTTATGAAGACAAACATTGCAGAGGAGACTTGGTTCCGAGAGATATTTTTGTTCAAGGATTACAAGTAAATCCCTGAATTGAAGTGCTTAATGAAATGAACCAAAATGGCTTTTGCTCTCAAATCCCTGCAAGAAGTGTCCAAACTGAGCTGTGAAATAGCTTCAAATCATGATTAAATAGGGAGAAAACTGCAATGTGCTCAGAGCACATTTCAGAATAGCACAAGATGCTGATAGACGGGAAAGAAATTCATTGCTCAGAGTTTTCTCCCACTATTAACAGTTCAACACCCCTCTACTTTAATCCTCTGAGAGAAACCCTGCCTTTTAGTGAGGTCCATGGAAATTTTAGCGGTGATTTGACTTGGTCCAGGATTTTGTCCTAAATCTTTTCATAAACTCCACAAAATGACGATACAAAAATATACATCATGGACAAAAATCCTGTCTGGCAGCTGTTGGTAGCTAATGCCGGGGATAACATGGGGCAGTGTGAAGCCACACTACAGAAATGAAGAATTTCTTTGTGTACATAGCCTGAAACCTCTGCAGGCAGAGGGAAGCTGAAATTTGGCTATAACACTCTAACTGATACCCAGATTGCTGCAAAAGGACTACCACAAAATCCCTCTGCCTACAATTAGCTTGGACTGTGATTTTATATCTCACTTGAAAGACGATGTCTCCATAATATCCCATGGAATCTTTCGGGGCAGTAAAATGTCCTCCCCAGGACATTCAACTCAGCCACCCAAAGCCCTGGCTTTGTTTTTCTGAAACAAAGGCAAAAATGAGCACAAATTTAAAATATTTTGGCTCAGATTGAGAAAAATTTTATGTTTTACTTGGAAAAGAAATTAATTGTTTTTATTTTCTTCAGTGGCAAAATCCATATAACTTATATTATCCAGAAACAGAAACATTTTTATTTTCTAAAGAAACAACCTCCTTTCTTCTCAAAGATTCAATTTTCACCAACTCAGAAAAACTTGCATTGACTGAGATTAGACTAAATATTTTAGTTTATCTCAGACTTTTAAAAACTCTCTGCAGCAATTTAAAAAAAATTCTGGCCAATCAAAAATAATAAAAAGACGAAACACGAAAATGTTTCAGCTAAAAAATGAAGAAGAAACAAGGACTGTAGGCTTTCCTCACCCTCATTAATTTATTTTTACCCCACTGAAAATTAAGACTCAGCTCCCAGGCAGGAGCTGCTCTGCGGGGGGCTGCGGGTGCCCAGCCTGCTCCCCCGGCCCTGGCGTGCGCGGCTGCAGCAGGGACAGTGCCCGTGCGGGGGACAAAAGCCGCTCTCATCCTTGGACATCCCCAGCCGGGTGTGCCAGCCCAGAGACAGCGCTGCCGGGGGAGCCGGGCATGGACGGGACACAGGCAGTGAGCGGGATGGGATTCCGAGGCGCTGGAGGGAGAGGGTCGGGAATGGCAGGGGACATTTTTGGCGTGGGGGAGCGCAAGCGGCTTAAGCCGGCTTTATCAGCGCGTTCCAAACCGGCAATCAGCAGGGCTGAGATTTGGCAATCAGTCAATACTGGCTCAAAAACAACCGGGAGAAAAAAAAATGTACCTGGGATCCACTTAAGGTGACCTTTGGAAGGAAGAAAAACAAGTTTAAAAGAAAACAAATGTTTCACGGTGGTGTTTCAAACCAGCTCCGTTTAACTGAGGGTGTGTAAGGACATTACTCCTCCGTGTGTGGGAACTCTTTTGTGCTCGGAGCCTGTGGTGACATGACACGCTTGTGGCCCTGGCAGGGATAGGTGCCCCACCTGCCTACACAGGGCACTTTCGGCTCCTGTGAGCTCCCCGATGCCTCCAGCCCAGCGCAGCAGCACCGGGCAACACTGCTCCAGCCTTCCCTGGGACAGCCCAGGAGCACGCACTGACAGAGAAGCGGCTGTGGCTCTCCCCTGTTTATTCTCTCCCCAAATGAATACAGCTGCAGAGAGCCTGTAACACAGGTTGAAATCCCAAACGAGTTTAGTCCCACAGTTTGAGGTCAGCTTGCCATCTCATGGGAATGCCACAATCACAGGCGGCCGTGGCACAGGGGGGCAGTGGCTGATTTTCACCACCCTGAATCCTGGGACTGAATTCCCCACAAACCCCCAATCCTTCTCGGCTCCTCACCAGCACATATCTATTTCTTTCCCCCAAACTGACCTGCTAACAAAACCTCCACAGTCTGAAACCAACTGCCTTTCAAGTGCCGGATATGAAGCCCTGCCTCTGCCCAGACTCTTCCTAAAAACCTAACAAGGAATATGAAGAACATTTGAAGGAGCTGAAATGGCCGGGCCACGGATGGCGTGTAGCAGCCCCACTGAGATATCTGGTTTTTGTTATGTGTTTCTTTTCCTTGCATTATCTGTATTAGAACTTATAAAATGGATGATTTGTATCAGCTGTCCTGCTTTGTTGTTATTGCCATGTTCTGCTAAAATGATAACGAAGCTCTTGTTCCAAATCTTCCCCTCCCACAAAATATCCCAGCTATGTGAAATAAAAGATGCCATTTTATCACAGGGCTGAACAAAGTAAGAGGCAAAATGAAGGGTCTCTGAGGAGCATGACTCCAGGGAAGTGGAGAAAAAAATTGGTGGAGATGATGGTCACAGGACACGCAAAAATCAAAAGCAATTATGAGCTTGGAAATTATTATAATGTCATTTTGCAACCATACCTTCCCCCCACTGCATCATAACCCAGGACACTTGGATTTGATAGGACAATTCCCAATTCCATATGATATTTCACACTAAAACATTTTTGGGAAACATATTGTTTGCTCTATGGATATGGAAGCACCTAATAAATCTGAATTTCCAGGTGCTGGGAAAAATTAAACCATGAATCTACCTAATTTCATGAGGTTGTTGAGGGTGGGATATTTTTGATCTGCTCACTTTCATGGGTGTCCTGATCCTCCCCTGGTGAGCCTTGGCCAAGTCACAAGCATGGCCGAGTGACTGCCATCGTGCATTGCTAAACAGTAATTTCCTCATTTATGAACTGTGAATTCTTTTCTGCACCATCTGGTGATGAAGTTTTTCAGGAGAAAGACAGCAGAGCCTGCATTTGTACGTCTGTGAGATGAAAAACCTCTTGAGATCAACAACCACTGCAGCAGCTCCTGTGGGAATACGTTGTCGTGGATCATGTCAATGAAAACTGCAGCCAAACCATAAATTTATATGTGACTTCACTCTGGCTCCTCCATCAAACTTTTGTGGTGTCCTCCTCTTCAGTGGCAATTTCCATCTTTGAGGTAGTTTTATTCCCTCCTCACTTTATTTCTTCTTTCCACCACTTATGTTTTGATGTCAGTACAAGAAATATAATCTGGGTTTTACAGACTACAAAAAGGAGACAGAGCTGAAGTGATTTATTGTTAAAGGAACTGAGGTCAGATCCAGACCTACTGCTCACGAGAAGCTGTTAATTCTGTTATTTTGCCCAAAACATTGAGCCAGACCCCTCTTAGCTCTGGTAGTCCCACTGCAGGACTGCTTTTGGAACGCACTTATCTTTGAAATGCAAATACCGTGACATTTCAGATGAAATCTCATCGAGCAAATCTACTTTTCAGAGGAAATATTAAGGAACTTAACAACTTAACACTTCGAGAGTGATAAAAACATATTTGTCTTTTATACAGAAAAGGGCTGACAGCCAAATTCTGTAACTGAGAATACTTCCTTAAATATAGAACACTGAATGAGCAGCAAAAGGGTCAATTCATATTTTTATGAAAACAAGAAAAAGCAACAGTTCTGTTTATATTATTGATGCCTGAAGTGTGGGCATCCTGTCTCATTCCTGTCTTCAGAGGCAATGAGAACTGCCACATAACTGAGAGAAAAGATGGAATGTCTGGCTGAAAAGAATTTACAGAAATTGACTTCAAGACTACAAAAGTAATATTTTTATCATCAGAAAAACTGCTAAGGTCAGAACTTTTATTAACATTTGAGTGATGCTACACCAAATTGCATTGGTGGGAAAGAGTGGCTTAGTGAATATTATTTTAAGTGGTCTGGCTAAAGAATATCCCCTTGCATGTCTTAGCTATGGATTATTAATTATTATTTAAAAATTCAGTAAAGCTTTTTTTCCTCCATCTTTAGTTCTCAGCAAAAATGTACCTTATTATAGACCTATTATTCCCCTCCTGCAAACAGAAGGCAATATATTTTCCAGTTTAATCAGACATTTTCATTTGCATCTAACTTCCTCTTGAGCATTACTGACTTCAAAGGATTAAAATTCCTAATTCTGGTCCAACAAGAATTTTTTTTATTTTCCAGATGATCAGAATAAGGATAAAAACTTTCTCTTTTTGCCCCCTACCCCTCCTTTTCTGCATATTTTAGAAAAGTCTTGCCTTGTAGATAATTTGGAAACACTTGTCACAATCTCGTTAGCAGAGCCAAGCGCTAAACACCCCAATAGACTAAAAATCCAATAAAGGACGTGGTTTGTAACTCTTAATTTTTGCAGCTGTTGGATAAAGCCAGTACATCTGTTTATGGTGATTCTTTCTTTGCTGACACATCAATTCATCCTCTAAATGCCAGTGTTCCTAAGCAGCTGTAAGTGTGCCCCCTTCCACCTCATTCCAGGAGAGTTGAACCCAAATCTTCCATTAAAGAAAACTGGGAATTGTTCCTTTGCAGCCATGCTGCTGCCTACCTGCTGAACTGCTGGTCCAAAATGTCCTGGTTTTTCTTGCTAGGCAGAGGAACATGTCAAAGAGTTGGTGGAATTTGAAATGAAAACTGCGTGCAGATCACCTGGGAATTTATCTGCAAATTTGTCTTTGGCTGTTGATGGACTTCTAGGATTACAAAGACAGAGGCAGAGAGGAGAAACCCTCCTTAATCCTCAATGCAAAGCAGAGGTGGAAACTATCCAATAAAATGGGGTTTGGGGGAGATGGGTTGGAAAACTCTGTTTCATCAAATTGCAATTGTTTTTGCATGAACTTTGCGCTTAAAGGAAAAACTTTGCTGGGGAGTTTTTTCAAATGCAGGATGCAGTTTCCTGCCAAGGCTGGAAGAAGCAAGGACTGGCGTTCCTTCTCTACTGCAGCCCATCCAAGCCACTCGCCAGCCTCATTTCCTAGAGATAAGGGGACTTAGGTTTCAGAATTTCATTCTGTCCTTACTTTTCCTTTGGAAAGAGACAACCAGAACTGGCACCACTTTGGGCTTGGAACCAAAGGCAAAGCCTTGATTTCCATCAAGAAACGTAATTCCTTTGCAGCCATTCCAGTTTGGAGAGGTGCATTGAAAAACAGGGATTAAACTTTTATGCCAGATCATGTGGTTCAAAACGAGGAAGGTTTAGTTCTACCCTTTGCTCTTCCCAGCAAGAATGCCTCCCAGCAAAGTACCCTGTGTTGGAATTTTAGATCAAAACAGTTGCTGTGCATCCAAAGCCTGCATGCTTGCAAACAGAAAGGAGGCCGAAGGAGAAAACTCATTAAGGCACAAGTCAGAGCTGGAAGGGAGTGGAATAAAAGCTACTGCTTGAAAATCCATCCCAGAAGATGAGAGCCAAAGGTGAAGGAGAACTTTCTGCAACAGAGCTCATGCGGAGACTTGCTCCTCCAATAGTTTTGTCTTTTTGAAAAAACCAGGGCTGCCCTGCAGAGAAGCTGTCCCGTACCCAAAAGGCTGGTCAGCCCTTCACACCACCCAGGACCTGAGCCTTGAAGTCTCCATGTGCAGGAGAGGCAGTGTTGGAGAGCAGCAGAAATAAATTGCGTGCTCCAATGCAACAACAGGGAGTGAGAGAAGCGATGGCTATTACCTCAGGTCAGGCTGGCTCCTGGTTTTCCTGCACTTTACAGGGAAGAAGTAGCACCAGGTAATTTACTGGCTCTTCCAGGTCACAACAGGAAAGGAGAGGCGGTGCTGGTCCTGCATGGGCAGAGGTTGCTGACTGAGCTCATTGACTTTGGAGTGGTCCGGATCTCTTACTTGCTCCTGAGGAAAAGTGTTTTCATGAGGGATTTTTCTCTTTGGAGCTTAAAGGGAGACAAATTATTATATAAAATTGTAACACTCCGTGTGACCATCTCTCCACATTCAGAGCGGCTGCAGAATCCTTTCCTGTTCCTATTTGAATGTCTGTGTTTCTCTTCTGAGGAGCAGGGGGACTTTTTGGAGCTGCTGTAGGATGAAACAGGGCAAGAGCAAACTTGCTCTTGTGAGGAGAAGATCCTGCCAAAATATTTGAATAGAATGAGGTGGACATTTCATGGTGCTCTGAACTCCATTTCAGGTGTGCTACACATAGTTTATATGAAGATGTAATAATTTGCAAGCCATTGTATGCATGGCAGCTGTCCAGTTAGGGAAACGAAAAATAGCAATAAAGAAATAACTTGGAAATGGTGGGTACAATGGGCCCATAGATGTCTGGCAAACGCTTGTCCCCAGAACCCAAACTTCTCAGCGAGGTGCTTATGTCCAGTTGCTGAATCTTGACCACTCTCAGCAAGTTTGTTCTCTGGAGCTCTTTTGAGCCCTTTTCTGTTTTGTTGTTTTTTTAAGAGTACTTTTTGTATCATCATTGCCATAGATATTTTTGTTTTCTTTTTTTTTTCTGCCTATCTTATTTGTGGCCACCGAGCCTTCTACTGGCAGAAGGCTTTCTCTAGATGTCATGCGACAGCAGATGCAGCTCTTCTGCCCCTCCAAATGCCACTGTAGCTTCCTGGACAACACATATAACTCATTCTTAAATACAACATAAATTAAGAAACCAACAGGGGATACCACTTCAGGAAAGGACAAGTAACAATAATGTTCAGAGACCTATTGGGAGGAGAATTGTCGACAACCTATTTATATTTTTTGAAAAAATTGACTGCTGCAAACCATTCCATGCCTTCCTCTTGTTTTGGCAGTAGAATTTTGGCCACATCCAGTCTTCCAGCAGTATTTCCATTCCCCACCACCACCATGTGTGCACGGTAGTGAGTGAACATTTTAAAAGCAAAAATCCCCCAGCACTTACCAAAGGAAAGACGTTTAACAAATGTTTGAAGTCCAATGAAGTGGGGACAGCAGCGGTGCAGGCATGTCCCAGCCCAACCTGCCTTTCCAGGAATGCAGGTTTCCTGCAAAATTGCCCTCCCCGCCTCAGGGCAACACCTCCAGCACCTCTGCTCCTGCCCTGCTCAGTGGTTATTGTGTGCACAGATGAGTGGCACAGCCCCGTGCGCTGGGATGTTATTGCTGGATAAAGCTAATAAAACATTTGAGTCACTGCAAGGAAGCTTTCCCATCCCACTACACGCCTGATCCTCAGGGTTACCCGCCTTTGCCTCCTCACCTTTGCATTGTGTGGTGTTATTCTAACCTCTTTCATCTTTGGCTTTTGGCAGTCTTTTCTGCTTTAAGTATATAGTTATCTTAAGTTGAGCAAGATGTTTCAGGCTACAATAACTGGCTGATGTTTAAAATTGAAACCTCCTAATATGCGTTCAATTTACATGTACTAAGGCTCTCATTCAATCCGAAATACCAACCAAGTATAAAATAATAGTGACACTTGACATTTTCACAGGGATTTACAACTTCAAAGGGCTCTACAATATAAACGAACTCTCTCTGTACTTATGAGGTGGGTAAGCAAATACTATTAAGATGGAGAATGAATGAGGAGGGGCTGCAGAGCTTGCCCAAGGCCAGACAAGGAGTTGGTGTCAGGGCTGGGGTCCTGGCTTGCTCTCCTGGACCCAAACAGCCAGACAGCTGTTGGCTCTAAAAGCTGCATAACCGACATGGACGAGTCATGCAGGTCTAACATGCCAAGCAGATGGATGAGAAATTTAGACGCTGGAATTGAATGCTGTCATCCAATCAAACACACCCACTCTCTCTGCCCAGGCTTGGGATCACCCTGAGCATGATGGTGCTGTGGTTCCTTATTTCTGAGGTGCCCTTACACCAGTGATGTAACTTCAGCACCCGGACTGGGGACGGGTGGGATGATGGTCATGGGGTCCTGCTTGCGTGAGTCTGCAGGCACAGATCTGCAGCGATAAAGCTGGTAATAAGTCCATGCGCTGACTGCCTCTAGTAACAGCCTGTTCATCCATTTGTGAGAGAGTTTTCAGCCTATTTTCTCATTTGCCAGCATGGGCCGGGTCCCTCTCTTGCAACACTGCTCTGTTTTGGGGGAGGAGACGCTTTCAAGCAGCGCCTGCGCCAGTAGCTGGAATTAGAAACCTGCACTCTGCTTGATGGATGCAGCTATTGTCAACACAAACAGGCGGGTGGATGTTTCATTAATCACAGCCCATAAACCATTTTGACTAACTGAAAAAATATTTCCTCTGTCTTATTCATGCCATAGTTCCTCTGAGCCTTTTAGCCCATTTGTATGGACTAGAGAATGAGTTGCTACCCGTTATACAGCATGTCCTGCCCTTCCCTTGCTTTGTAAACACGAGCAGCTCCATTCCATGATGTGTTTTGATGAGCTGCCAAGAGCCAGCTAATGTACTGTTTGCTGACAAGTATATGTTATTAATCCAAAAGCACTGAGCTTGTGGGTTGGGGCTTTTTTTAAAAAAGAAATATAGAAACTAAATTAAACAAGGGTGTGGATATTCCTCAAATGTAGCTACTGTTCCTTCCGTGATGCAGTTACAAATGTGCAGCTCCTCCAACTTCAGGGAATTATTTAGGGCATTCTACTACTTTAGCACGTTTATCTTCATGCAGGAATCACACAAGCTTAAGTGGGTGCCCTCTTCTGATGATCATTTCCCTCAGCGAGTTGGAATTTAAAAACAAATACAGCTGATAAACCTGTGGCAGCTCTTCCTTGTGCACATCGTGCTCCTTCATGCTGCTCCCTGGGACTAGGAGGTGACAACAGGGTGGTGGCAGCTGCTGAGAACCTCCAAGCACAACATCCATGTGACCCGTGTGGGATTTCACACATCGCCCAGTGGGTTTCTTTCGGTGTGTTTTTGACATGACTCCGCCTTACAGAGTTCCATGATGTTTTGGGATATACTCAGAAGACCAGCATAGACCCCCAGAGTCTTTGCTGCCTGGACAAACCCTATTGCAGGAGCAGCCCATTAGCTGGTTAAAGAGGGGCCTGTAGCTCCAGCCAAAGCAAGGACCATCCCCATCCCATCTCCAGAAATGGCTTGTGGGAGGAGTTTTGTGGAAGAGGAGGAGGAAGAGAAGGGGGAAGACATGCTTTGAAAGCCTTCCCAAGCCAGGCACGTTGGGGGCGGGTGTCTCTAACCAGCCACCAGCACGCGGGGCTGAGCGCTTGCTGCACCAACAGGTTCGAGCACTGGGACCCCCCACAACGCAGAGCAGAGTGTGCCCCCAGGGCAGATCAATGCTAAGCTTGATGTAAAAAGATGACAACTAAATATGAGCCGTGTAGGCAGAAAACACAGGGGCTTTCATTTCCATGTGCAGGGCACCATTTGCCTTCCAAATTCAACTGACAGCTTTTGAGGCCATTCTTTCAGGTGACAAGTGGTAATAAAGCTCCTATTTACACTGGCTGTTGACTCATCTTAGGTGGAATTATGTACTGAAATAAGTAAATAGCTTCCTATTCAATGTGATCCATATACAGCTATGGGCCACAGTACAATGCAAAGCTCCTGTATAGGCAAGACCCCTGTTTGTTGTGTGCTTTTCTAGGTCACTTAGCACTTTGCTTCAAAAACGTGCTTTTTAGGAGCGAGACTCCTGGTGTGCATGGTCTTTCCCTTGTGCAGAGTAATTCACCCTTAAAAACTAGCAAAGCTATGATTGCTTTTTAATTTGCATTGTAAACACATTAAAGATGAGCTGAGCAAACCAGGACAACTTAGGATGCCTTTTTACATACCTGAATATGAGGCTTGTGTGGTTAATTTTGTTAGTATCCATTTATCTCATGAGTTTTGGGACTGTTAAAAAAAAGTCTTGGAAAAAGGGTCTCAAGATAATTGCATTTCAGATGGTGCAGTTGCTGAACCTTACATGTGTACGTAGCTTTTTCATAGCTCTGGTTTGTGTCAGTCAAACTGGTAGAGGGGGAAACAGCCCATTTTTGTTTTAGGACACCATTTTTCTGGGGTCCTGGAAGCCATTTT
The DNA here is from genome assembly GCA_013400235.1 of Oriolus oriolus. Classification (NCBI taxonomy): domain Eukaryota; kingdom Metazoa; phylum Chordata; class Aves; order Passeriformes; family Corvidae; genus Oriolus; species Oriolus oriolus. The sequence goes on from VXBT01011167.1 coordinate 26,385, forward strand.
TGGCACATTTAATTCAGTTGAAAATATATAATTAAAAATCCCTTAGAAACTAAACACAACAAACTCCAAGAGCAATCGTCAACAACATGGAAAAAAACAATGTTTAATGTTTTTTCACTTAAAACACTCAGAGTTCTCAGAATTTAATATAAGTATTTTTTAAATGAACATCCCACTGCAATGGTGCTCAAGGATTTCTGAACTGCTCTCAAATTCCAAGGAAGAAATCAGGAACAATAAAGAAATATGAGGTGAAGTGAACTGATGGCCATTGTCGCTATTTCAAGGTACACAACATGCTCACGAGCATTTAATCCACTGGTTTTATGGCTCGGAAAGACATTTCAGGCCAATTCCTGCTGACTTTCCTCTTGGATGAAGCCATCTTTCTCTTTTGAGTCTCGAGGGACTGTGGAAAGACAGTGTCCTACCTCAGCTGGCAAATTATCCAGGGCATTTTGAGTCCATTGAGTAAAATGCTGGTCGGCCATTATTTTGAGAAGCTAAAACAGGTGCAATGTTGTGGTTTTCTGTATACATGGATAAGCTTTTGTACCCTAGGCCAGAAGAATTTACTTTCCATCACTGATAGACACTTTCACTTCCATCTCTGTTGACTTCTTTCTCTAGTATTTCTCTAGGAGATGCTGAAATCACTACTTTGCAAAAATCCCTGTCCAGTGAACAAGCCAGGTATTGATGGCACTTGGTGAGGCTTTTTGAGAGACCCAAGGTGCCACTGCCAGGTCATAGCAGAGTGGCAGAGCAAGCAGAGGAATCCAGGTCTTCCAGGGCTCCTCCAGGATCGTGTCCCACTATCACTGCTGCAAGAATCTTCTCCATCTCAGAAATTTGTGTTTCTCTGCAGAGAAGATCATACCTACAGGCCAGACACATCATGAATGCACAAACATCTCTGCTGGAAGACAATAAACATTATCTTGAGTTGCTGGAGAGTGAAAAAGAAGTAGGGAAAGGTGTAGCAGCTCTCCAGAGTGCAAAGTGACCTACAGCCCCTCAGTGGGAGGCATGAAGTTATGTAGCTCATTAAACCTTAAAAAAGCAAGGAGAGAAGCTGCTTCCAATTATCAGGATGAAAATTAATGAAATAAAAACTACAGACAGGCTGCAGAATTATGCAATAAAAAGGGCTTTGCTGGCATTAACAAGGCGATGTGTAATATTTGTGTGGTTCTAGCTCAGCCTTGGCTTGAACACATGGTGATTCTGCACATAAAATATATCCAAATTAATGAATCAAAAATCCTTGATAATCCCATACAATTTTCTGTTCATAGTTAAGTATTATTAGTTGGGAAATCTCCTCAGAAAGGGAAAATGAGGTTGTGATCTGTTGTCTGAGAAAATAACCTCTTTGTTAGTATAAAACAGTCATGTGCTGGGATGACTGGCCAGAGTCATGGAAAAGCCCAGCTACTGTCTTCTTATAGGGAATGAAGGTCCAATATAGCAAGAACTGCATAAAATGGGGTCCAGAGGAGACCTACAGTTTGGGGCACTTGGGACCCGAGCAAAGAGAGTGTGGAAGTGAACATGCATGAGAAAAACTGCCATTGAGTGCAGGAACAGTCTCATTAAAAGGCTTCACATCATCCCACAAATAATATCTTCCACACTGTTAGCTCTGCCTTGGGATCCAAAGAGTGTTGCCATACATCTAAAATTCATCCAGGGCATTCAGAGTTAATAGAGTTCAGCCCTTACATGCAAAATTCAATGAGCTTGATGCAGAAAATGCTGTTTTTTCCTTGCAAAAGCCTTGGCCATTCCTTCCTTTTTGCTGTCCTCCCAGCTTGTGTGAAAGAACACAATTGCCTTTCTAGGCAGCTGCAGGAAAATATGTTCCTCTGCTTTGCCAGCTCCATAAATGTAACCTTTCTTTCTGTTGTAGTCATGTCTGTCTGCAATGGGATAGATGTATGACCCAAAAAGTGTTCACCAAGGGTTGAGGAGCCCACTGGGCTGGCCAGCAAGGTACAGTGAAAGTAGTATACCTGAAAATGTGTTAGTGAGATTGCTGTGCCCCTAAATGTAGATTCAGAACCTCCAGCAAGGGGAAAATGTTGCAATCTAAACATTTATACTATTGAAAAAAAAGGGAAATAATTTGCTCAGACATAAATTAGCTCCTACAAGACGGATTTATTATGGCATGGAATGTTTTAATGAGAAGGGGACGTCCCACAACCATAGGATACATTTTGCATCAGAATGTTTGACATATAAATAACATTTGGGCGAAATTTTCAACCCTGCGACATTTAGCACTTAACTGGGGATTTGGAAGGAATTTAAGGAGAGGGATGTGTAAATTGGTTTTTCAGCGAAGTCCTGAGTGCTCTGAAGTCTGACGTCAGGTTTACGCACGGGAGCTGTGGTGGGATGTTGCCGCGGGGCAGGGAGGGCTGAGAGCTGAGTCTGAAAGGCTCACAGAAGCGATATTTGTGGAGAGCAGCTCTCCCTCTCTGCCTCCTTCATGCAAAGCCCTTTCTAAGCCTGCTTCAGGGGATAAGAGAGATGACAGGACTACAATTTCTGAAATATTGTTTCTCTTTCACCCCTGCTACCCCAAAGCCCTGTATTTCCCATACTTCTAAACTGTCTGGGATATTATCAGTTCTTGGTATAGGAATCTACTGCAGGATCCCTGAGTGAAGCTGATAGATCAGTCCCAGTTAAAGCTGATAATCAGTCTGGGTGGTGAGGTCAGTGAGAGTTGGCATCAAGTGATTCAAAAAGGGCAAACAGTAGGATTTTTGCTATTTCCTATGGCTATTAGCAGTGAGCTTAATATCCTCTGTAAGAAAATGTCAAGTCATGAGCTGGGTACTTACCTGAGAATATTTTATTTCTAGCCTGCAGTTCTGCCAGGAACAACTTTTTCTCTTGTTACTTTGTTCTTGAAAGATGACAACAGCAGCCCCCAAAACTCTTCCTCCTCGTCTGGTGAAAAGCACCTGTATAGGAAATGGTGGGGGAAAATAGAAAGAATTATAATTGTATTATGTTGTTCTGACTGGCCATTCACTGAGAAATTATAAATATAACAGAATGTCAAGGGATTTGAATTTGGATTTTAACAATGCAGATTTTAACAGTTGTGACAATGGGTGTTTTGTAGACATACGAGCTATGGATTTATGGTCTTGCGCTGGTTTTCACACCACGCACAACTACAGAGGGGGATGCTGAGCACTGGCATTGGGGAGAGCCTTTGTCTGGGAACAATGGCTGAGTATTTCAGATCAGAAACCACATTTTCGAGGTCTGAACCTCCCTTTTCACCTCCTTTTCTGCAAGTATGGCAGAAGTAGTGTGGTGATTTCCACAGGTACGGCCATTTCTGCCTGAAGGTCCCAGAAGAGCTCCTACCCTTCCTCTCCCAGGCTCAGTGCTGGGGTCTCTGTCCCAGTTATCAGCTGACTTTGCTGGTGTGACGTCCTCAGCACCCAGTGAGGACATGGTCTTTTATTCAAAGCAAAATATCCTTGATTGCACCATCCCAAGAGAAATCATACTCAAATCGATGGGATGCTGCTTCTGGCAGAGCCCGTGGGATGAGCCAGCAGAGTGCTGATCCTCCCTCTGCTCTCAGTATTTTTCCCAGCTGTCTTTCCCAGAGGAACCCTTCCCACTCCTCTGGTGCCCATAAAGAGAAAATAATGTCAGAAAGAAAGCTGGTAATTGCAAGTGCTTAGGTGTTTAGTGGCCAGAAACTGAGGGGAGAGATGGAAAAAACCTGGAACATTTCTGGGACAAGTGTTCAAACCACGTGCCTGCCACACTGGCTCTGAAGGACATGAATTATTATTCGGGTGTGTAACGTAAGTATTCTCTCTAGGAAGCTCAAGAAGACTGCAATGGTTATTTGAAGTTTCCAAACCCATGGTGAAGAAGAAAGCATCTTCATGCAGCTTATTTCATGAATTATGCTTTATGAGAAACCTAGTGCTATATCAGGTTGGGAAATGGGCATGCAGCATCCCCCAGAAGTATTTTAATCTCAACCACTGCAGTCTTCTGAGTTATCTGGCACATAAAATTTTCTTATATTTGTAATGCTAAGAAGAAAAAAAAAATACTTCAACCAATAAGAAGAAAAATAAGAAATCTGGCAACAAAGAGGGTACAAAGACTACTTCAAGGGGATTTTTTTACACTCCCTAAAGGTAAGTCCTGGGTATTTTTTCCAGGTTTTTCCTTCCTGTTTACATTTTGCCATGACATTTCAAAGCCAGCAGTTGAAGAATTGCTGCAGATAAAATCATGAACACTTTATTCAAGATCAATATCCTCAATAGCACAGTATTTGAAGGAAAATTGCAGTATTCAGTTTTGATGCATATAAATTAAGGGAAGGAGAAGAAAAGGTCCTCTTGCCTGTGTTGATAGAATAATTTTTAGCAGTTTGGGGCAGAAAAAGGAATATTGACGTTTGACCTTGAATTTGCTGTGGTTTTCCACAAGAAAAGATTATGTTTAAACAGCCTAAATGTCTCATCTTTCTAGGAAAAGCTGTTTTCACCTAATTCATAACATGTTTGCAGTTCTTATGTTGGTAATGAACTGCACTGATTTTGCTGTGTAAGTAATAAATTCACTGACTAAGTTTGGCAAAAACAGCAGCCTGGCCAAATTTGCAACATCTTGGGAAAGCCATGAAAACCATCAATCCTGACATTCAAAAGTTTACAAAGCACAACTTTGTTTTACACAAGTGCTGTTGTAATAATTTATAAATTTCATTTAGCATTTCTTTTACTTAATAAGTATATAATTCATACAGAACAGAAATTAAGTTGTACAACACTTGGTTTCAATTTTGCAGTTCCTATTAGGGGATTTTAATGTTCTCTTATTGCTGCAGAGCTTTTTCTCTGCTATTGGGCCTTATCATGCATGTGTTGGCCAGCTTAGATGAAAAGCCACACTGCATGTGCTAAACCTTCATACTAATGCCACCAAATGAATCAATTCCTACTCTCTGACTTCTGAACCTACCCTAAGGTGAAGGAAACATGATCCACTGAGGATCATCTTGCAATTAAAACAATTCTGTATGAATCAGCATGACAATGCAGGTGCTAAGCAAGCATCTGTTCAATTAAGTTGGTTTAGCAGTTTTGGGGCAAGTCTATTTTGCTTTTTTTTTCACATCATTAAGCTTACCTTAATGCTGGAAGCAAACAATGGCTCATTAGTGGATTAGGTGTAATTACCAACAGCAGTCATTATTCCTGAGGCTTAATGGGCCAATTTGCTGCTGTAATAGTACCCCAGTATTGTGGTGCTCCGGCAGAAAAGCCAGTGGTGCTGGAATGAGCCATTGCCTTGAAGGCCCTGGAAATGGCTGAGCAATCCCAGCCCTTCCCAGGACACCCTCCCATGGGATGGATGGAGACTCGCTGCCAGCTGGGGGGTCCCACCAGACCCCAGGCTTGCATTCAAGCTGAAGTGCATCCACTTGATGCCGGGTTTGCTGTCCACAGAGATTCCCAAGAGGAAAGGGGGGAATTCCATCAGCTATGTTGGGACTGCCCCACCTGGATTCTCCTTTTGTTGCCAATGTATTTATAGAAACATTTTTAATTGTCTTTTACTGCCGTAGCCAGATTAAGTTTTTGTTGTGCTTTGGCCTTTCTAATTTTTTCCCTGCATAACTTCCTGACATCCTTGTAGTCCTCCTGAGTTGCTTTCCCCTTCTTCCAAAGGTCATAAACTCCCCTTTTTTCTTTCACTGAGTTCCACCTCTCTGTTCAGCCAGGCTGGCATTCTTCCCTGCTGGCTCATCTTACGGCACATGACAGTGACCAGAATGAAGACAAAAACTTGTTTCTGAGCTGCAGATCTGGTACTGTAGGAATGAGGATGAACGACTCAGCTTCATCTTCAGATTTCCCAGGAAGCTTGGGCTGCCTGCAGGACTCAGCATCTCCATACTCTGTGCAGTCCCCAGGCAGGGGCTGAGCAGAGAAATCGGGGACCTGAATGCAGAGGACTGAGGGACCATTAGTGAAGTCCAAGTGTGCATAATTGTAGTCCTGTTTGCAAGCAGAGTCAAACGATAATGGCAGCTATGTTTTTATATTTAGCATTATATTTTCAGTCAGTCTTTTCTACCTAGAGTGCCATATCGTTTTTCTGCTTTTAGGAAGGGGATTAAGAAAGGGAAAAAAAAAGACATAATGCTATAGTGGAGTTAAGTGCCACTTCTTCAGGCTCCTGTCAAATCTTGTAATTTGGAATAATTACCAGTGTCAGGTTTGGGGAAGGAGTTTGATGTAAATTGCCTCAACCTGTACTCGTCCTGTGAGAAAAGAAAACCAGTATGTTAGAGGGTAAAGGACTGAATAGGCATCACCACGAAAATCGCTGTTTAAACAGCCTCACTTTAATATACATGACTGTATTTTATCTCCATTTTTCTTCATGTCATTCAGACCTGGGCAAATCCTGCTCATGCTGTGACCAATGGTGATTTCTCATTTATTTTAATAGCCCAGCCTACAGACTCCTGCTTAGCAGGAGGTCTGGTGGGTTGCTGAGCATTGTGTTCATTACTATATATGATCCCTTAAAAAGCAGGGAAAAGCTAATCAGACTTATTTGTACCTCCATGCAGGGGAAAGACCAATCATCTTCTGCAAGCACCCTCAAAAGAGGTTTGGGGGACCCTGTCTGGGTTGTGTCCAACTCTGCAGTCCAGCGTCAGTGTCCTGAGGAGCCCCAGCAGTGATATCTGTGTTTTCTCTGTATATGAGTGAGGATGGTGGCAGTTTTGTGAGGGAAATTTTCCACTTTGTTCTGAGGTCTGTAGCTGTTGTGGAGCAAGAGGACATGCCCAGGCTGGAGAGGAAAATGAGCCATTCTGACTTTGGCCTGCTGTCATCTCCCATCCATTTACTTTCTTGCATCTGCAACTCATCTAAATTTTTAATTTAATTTTTTTTTTTTTTGATGGGAAGAATAATGTCATTCTCAGAAGCATTTGTATAGTTTTAGAGAATAGAATCCAAAACCTAAGCCCCATAAAAAACTTGAAAATAATCAACTCACTCTTTTGGATCACATCTTAGAAAACAGTGGTTTTTATTTCTTTCCATTTTGTGAGCATAAAAAAACACACTTCATTTTTTCCCTCTTTGCAATTTCTTTTGAGTTATGGGAGCAGTTTCTGTCCATGAATTGAAATAAATCACCACCGTAAAAATCACAGTGTGTTGCTTTCTCCACTTCTTGGAAAATGACCTTCAGATCCCTCACTGTCATGCATGCCATAACAGGAGACCAAGTAGGTGCTTTTCAGATAGGAATTTTTTGTAAATATATCTAAAAATTGCTGTCCTGTTGTCATTTCTGAGTCCTGGGAGACACCAGGGAGCGTTAGTGGTCCCAAGTGTTTCCACCCTCCATGTTCTGTGTGGGGATGGCTGATCCTGGTCCATCCCCAGCTGAGCACCGCTGTCCCAGGGATGCTGGTGCTTCACAGCTGATGCCCACCACAGCAGCCCCAGGGTGACCTGATTTATGGAAATGACATCTGCATTGGGCATCGCCTTTAATCATGGCAGCAACAGATCCAGCAGGATGGCTGAGCCATGCACTGGCTGAAATGAGAGCCAAAACACTGCTGGACATCCACAGCTGATGAGTTGGATTTTGAGAGGAGACTGCTTGGGACAAGCTCAGGGTGTCTGTCTGAAGGTGACTCTGAGAAACCCCGCAGTCACTGCAGCAGGTTTTAACCTGCAGGTGGTAAATGACCTCACCAGTCACATGTGGAAAAATGTTACTGACCCCAAAAAACCTGTTGCTCTGAGAGGTTCCTAGATTTCAGCATACCTTTGTGATGAGGTAGAAATGATGGCCAGTCAGAGTCATGAGCTAGACGTGCTTTCAGCAGCAGCTCTCACAATTATCTTCTGCTCTATTGCCAGTACTCAATTCCCATCTCAACTCTAAACATTAATGACTACTGCAGAGTCTGTGCAAATAAAGAGTCCTTGAAGTGACTTGAAGTCATAGAAATTGCAGAGACACACTGAGAGTATTCAGATGCTAAAAGTTCTTTTTTACTTTGGGAGACACAATCCTTTTTTTAGAGTGTTGGTGGCGTTGGTGAGAGCCTGTGATCATAACAATGCTCATCTCAGTATTTCTGGGCTCTCTCTGGTTGTCTGTGTTCTTGCCAAAATGTCTTGCCAGGTCAGGAAATTGGAGACATGGAAAGGGAAGGAAAAAATTACTGCCATTTCTTTGAATTGAATTGGGTTCCCGTGCGTGGGTGTGAGTGCCAGGTTTGCCAAGGATCTGAGAAGGACCTGGCTCTTGTGCTCAAATCTGTGATCCCTCCCAGGTCTGTTGCACTACAGCCAATCCCCGAACACTCCAGACACCCCATACAAAGCATGTCCTTGATATCCCGCCTCCTGGCAGGAGCAGTAGTGTATGGGACAGAGAGAAAGTCACACAGGATGGGCCTGCTCTAAAGTCTTGTGGAATTTAATAGGCAATAAAATCAGGTTTGACAGAATACATATTCACAGATGATTTGATTCTGTCACATTGCAATTACTTTGAGTTGTATTACAGCAACATTGAGGGGCCCAGGTGAAATCCTGCTGTTTGTGCATTACCTAAATGTAACAGGAAAAGTTGGTTTTGCTCTACAGTTGGTAATTTAAACTGAAAAAAGCTGCAGTGGGAATCTGAGGCTCAGAGCAATTAACCCAAACTAATAGGAAATTAATAGGAAATCTTGGGAACCCAAGCCAGACCTATGGAGTTCCTGTTTATCATTGCACTGCTCTTCATCTGAACCTCCTCAAAGCTGTGAATAGGCAGCTCTGGCCTTCTGTACAATGCTATAGAACTATTCAAAGAACAGGAAGGAAACTAAGATTCCCATTTACTGTTCCATTTTTTTTTCCTAAAACAAAGGAAATCTGGTTGTCCATATTGTTTAAAAATATTGTTTATTAATATTCGATTTGCCAAATGCTAATAACCACAAGCCTACGTGAAGGAAGATAAAATTAATACAGGAGCTCAGTTTAGAAGTTCTGTACTGACGTGAGTCTAATCAAGCCCCAAGATCTAGCGGATGACGCTGCATTCCCATCTGTTTATCCTGTGGTAGCTCTTCACCATAAGCCTGCCCTGGAGTTTACCAAACCACACGACACTTTGGTGGTGTTCTGTGGGTTACTCATCTAAATATTCCCTTGTTACAACTCGCCTTGGGCAACAGATAATGTGGTACAAACATAATATACTGTTAAAACATAAAGGCAGTCAAAACAGCAGTCATCTGTATCGAGTGTGACTGGTGAGAACAGGAGCCCTGCCAAGCAGTCACCCATCCTGAGGTTAAGGAGCTCTATAGTGGCTAATCCTGTTGTCATCTGAATTAACATTCAAACAGGGTAAAACCCCCAAGCAGTTGCATAATAAGAGGCTTAAGGTCTTGGGCTGGGGAGCAATGTGTGTATTTTGTGCATGCCTGTGTAGCAGTAGTACCTTGAATGTCATTTTGCTGTTAAGAGGATTGTTTTCCTGGGTAAACTGGGTGATGCTCTTCAGCTTGCTCCAGCCAAATCTGAGAGTGTGTGTGCGTGCTGAGAGCCTACAATGACAACTAAGGATGCCAGAAACACTGGCCAGCGATAAATACCTCAGGAAATGATCTTGACAAGACAGTGGTTGATGCTTCTCCTTCTGGGAGCTGGTGCTTCCCAAAGAAAACCTCGACAGAAGTCTACCTGCACTGAACTCTTTACAGGCTGGAGCTGCCTGATAGCATTTGGCATGCTGGGCAGGATATTTCAGGTGTGTTTTCAAACAAAATAAACATTCAGCACATGCAGTTATTCACTTGGCTCTTTTAAAGCTCCAGTGGTCCTTTCCAGCAGAAGGGATGAGCAGTTGGGTACCAGGTTGCTCAGGTATCTTACAACCAGCTGCTCATGTCCATGTGGCTCTTACCCATGGTGTTGTGGTTACAGTTTTTTGGAGATATTTTTTCCATAAACATTTAATTTATGCAACCATTTAATATATGCAAATAAAACAAGTAAAAGAACACCAAGGCTCACAAGGGAGGAAGATAAATGCCTCTGCTAAACTCACGTTGTAACAAAGCACATAAAAAAGCTTGAAGCTGGACAGATCAGTCTTGTTAAATGTTTGCTGCTTGAAATCTGGACTTTTTTTTTCAAGATGTAAACCGGAGAAATGGTTTGGGATTCCGCACCAAAGATGGATGTTCACTGGGGTAAGATGGCATCATGTTCATTACTGTGCTTTTGTGTTGGGATCTGTTTGGCTGTCACTGTCAATGGGAATCTTCTCCTTGAGTCCTATGAGTGCTGTGCTCAGCCATACATGAGCAGAGCTCTTGGCTCAGTGCTTGAGTTCACAGGAGACAAAGGACAGATACTGGCATTCAAACAAACCCTGAGCATCACCATCCTCTCCTGGAGGAAAGAGCTTTATTCACAGGACTCAGGTTTCAGGTGAGATACTGCTGTCTTTCAAAAGGATTGATGTGCAATATTTGGCCAAATTAAGGGTGCAGAACAATGTGGTAACCAATGGTCACCTCATTTGTCCTGGTGATTCTCAATGCAGGGGGCTCCTGCTGCCATCAGGGTGCCCCCATAGGGATCCCACGGAGGGGCTGAAGGAAAACCTGAGTCCAAGCTGTGATGGGGTAAGCAAGGAGTGATGGAGACACTGCCGCAAAGAGCCTGCTGAAAATGTTCACTCATCTTTTCCTCCTTTATTTCTAGAAGCAGATGAGAGTGCTGAGCCCTGAGGGTGACCCTGCAGTCCAGCAGCCCATCGCAGACCAGAGCCACAGCCGTGGCTCGGCTGGCAGCTTTGTGGGTTTGCCAGCCATTTAAAATGTTTGCCAGTATTTAAAGCATGCATTGTTGTGGTTTAAACTTGGGAAGGGTTTTTAAGGAAATCTTCAGCTGAGGATAAATGCCAAGAAAAGCAGCCTACATCTGGCCACTCACATATTGCTGCAGTTGCTCTTGCATGGGCTGTTTGCTTTGCAGCAGCACTTCATGGTGCACATCCCAGGTGTGGGACCGGGAGGGCACCTTCATAGCACAGAGCAATTTTGAGGGAGTTGCTCCTCTCTCAGCTGGACAGGGAAATGTTTCTGCTGCTATAATCAATTTTACAAGTCAGAAATGGCAATATTTTGCTGATAACCACCATGGGTCCAGCTCTTCTGTCCCCTCTGCTGGCTGCCGAGCATGTGGGGTCTTTGGGTGGAGCACTGGGGAGCTGTGGTGGGATCACAGCCAGGAGAATGTGCTGGAGCAGCTCAGCTCCATTGCAAGTCCTTGGCTGCTTTTGTCCCCTGTGCCATGAGAAGTGGCTGTTGGCACGGGGTGGAGGAGGGACAATGGTACCCCCTGACTGAAAATCACTTCTCATTTCCCTTGGGTCTCCCATCCCTTGAGTCTCTGCTGCAAGAGCAAGTGGTTGTGGATGTCAACACCAAATAGGTCAGGGGACAATGAAACTTTTGAAGTCAGATTTTGCCTGTCTTTGTTGGATTGATCTCTACCTAACTCAAAATGTTCTTATTTTTTCCCCACCTGTTGGGTCATTCAGTAACTCCTCATGCAGATATTTTGGTATCTTGGAATATAGCTAGGCTCACACTTCTGTCTTTCCTCATGTTCTAAAGTCTTTTTTGCCCATTTTTGCAGAGTTTGTGGGAACTCAGCCTCTGTGAGACCTCTTCAGCTGTGTCACTTGGGCTGACCTGGACCTCAGGTTTAATAGCTGCAAAATGAATGACAAATGGGTTGGTTGGTGGGAGGGCTGATGGTTTCACACCGGGCTGGCAAGGCTGAATATTGGGGGAAGAAAGATAAAACCAAACCCAACCCTCAAAAAAGCACCAGCCAAACAAAGAGATGTATCTTCTCAGTTTCCAGGGAAGGTTTGTGTTTCCAAGAGACTCCCACTTTAAAGTTGCTGCAGCTTTATTTTAGAGGTCTGGTTATTGGCTTCCCAGCTCTGCTACTGCTGTTTCTTGCAGTGCTGGTCAAGACATTTATTATTCTTAAACTAATAGCTGCAGAATAGAGAAATACGAGGGGGTTTTTTCAAATATGCTAAGATTTACATATCTAGTAAGTGTGGAAATTTTTTCTTTTTCAGTCTGTGCAAGGAGTATTTCAGGAAAAGGGGATCCTCGAGCAGGGGCACTATTTGAGATTCCCGACTTACTCCTGTTCTGAAGGTTCAGGGCACTTTGTTTCCATTTGTGTCCATCTTTAAATTTGCAAATGTGAGCAAGTCCTGACCCCTCTGAAGGCTCTCTCCTTGCTGCGGTGAGTCACCAAGGAAGGCTTTGCTGCCCTTTTAGGAATGTGGTGGGGACTAAGTCCCCGGGTTTGGGAAGGGGAGGTGGAGTTCTGCACTTCCAGAGTCGATGGTCATTTCGTGATAAAGTGATAATGCTAATAATCCCCAGGTCCTTTTTTTTTGCCTTTGAACTGAACACTTTGCCTGTCTCAGCTGTGGTTGCCTTTTTGAACTGTCAGTTTGGGAGGATTAGATGCATGTTTAGGCTGGGTGAACTCATGAATGAAAATATTTTCCTTGGCAGTTTTTAAAATGCTTCCCCCCTTTAAGAGCTGAACCCTTTGGCAACAATCTGCTTTTTGCCCAGATTACCACTGTCATTTTGGGAGGTCTTTTCCCGCAGAACAAATAATGGAATTTTAATAACACAGTGAAATAGATTCAGGACTGCTTTATTTATATTTTCTTTATTTATGCTTGAATACTTAGTATGCAGCTCCAGCAAAGACAAATTTAAGCTTTGTATTACTTCAAAATGATGAATTAAGCTCTGGGAGATTTTCTTCCCCAGAAAAGGATATTTTGATTTGATGCTTTGAAAATGTCTCATAAAACCAATAAATATCACAGAAATTGAAAATAAAAAAACCCCTCAGTAAAAACTGCAGATGCAGAGTAGAGCAGACACAGCACAGCTCTTTCTGCAGCATCTGCCAGTGTCTGCACCACAGCTCCCTGCTTTAGGGAAGGTTTGACTCAAATGCAACAATCACCATTACAGTTCAGTTGAGTTAATTTTGAGCATTTATTTCATGTGAAGTCCTGCACTGAAGTGCTCAAGCCAACACCACCTTTGGCTGCCTGAGTGAACAGGCACTGGTTCAGCTCCCAAAGCCATCGTCTGCTTGCAGAGCATCCTTCAGAATTATCTAACTTTGTCTAAGGGCAAAGAAATCACACTGACGTGCAAAGTGAATTGGGGATCATCTGAAGTGAAGCATAAAATAGCACTTGCTAAGGCTATCATCTGAGTCTAACTACTACCAAACTGAAATAAAGTAGCTTGTGCCTCATACAAACTCTTCTCAGAAACTCTGACAGGTTTGAAAATCAGCGTTTTCTGACCAGGATTGCATTGATTGCAGCAGTAAATATTATTCTACTTAATGAATAATCCCTTAAGGTTGCTGTATGTTGTGTTTTCTCTTCAAGAGAACTCTGCTATTTTATTTTCCCTGCACATCTTCATTCCTGCTTCCATCCTTCCAACTTCCCGAGCCTGAGCAAGGAGCTGAGGAATGAAAATATTCCTGCACAACAAATCTGTTCCAGGCCTTTCAGTGTCAAATAGCTCTGTCAGATAAGCCACTGATACTCTGCTGTATTCAATTAAGAGAGATGGCACATGGCATAGATGGAAATGAACCAGTGCTTTCTGTCTGGAGATCGAGAGAGACAGAAGGGTACTGGAAGGAAAGGTTGCACTATGGGAGCTGTGGAAAATGAGAAGGAATTAGGGTATTTTCAAGGATGCACTGGGTATTATTTGTGCCTTATTGTTCTGTTTTTAGCTCTGCTGATTCTATGCTGCTTCGCTGAAATCACTTAAGTAAGTTTAGTGCATACAAAACACAGATGCAGCTCATTGCTGCAGCCTGGCAGGAACCTGAAAAAGCCAGGGAGCAGAGTTGGAGCAAAACAGGTCACTGAGACTCCCTTTGCTGAACACAGCTGGGATTTTTCAACTCAGACCTTGCCAGCACTTGGTGGCATTGGTTACAAGCCGAGTGGTGTAGACACTGTCTCTCTCAAGATGTGAGACCTGCTGTTTGCTTCCCTGTGCTGGTCAAAGGATTTCTAGGAAGCTTCATTAGTGCTCCTCCAGTCCCACATCCACTGGGCTGATGATTTCAGGAGGAAACATCAGCTAAACCCTGTGAGAATTTCATTTGCCTGCTGCCAGAGCAACAGCAAAGGGGTTCAGCCATCTCACAGAGATACTTTAACTTCAGAGCTACTGTAAAACAGCTTCTGCCAAGGATATTGCAGCTGCTTTTCCATTTCCCTCTTCTTGTAAAATCAAGGGCGAAGAAGCTGCAGGAACATGGCTTGCATCCAGGAATGTGATAAAGATGCAAAGAAAAGTAATGATTCACAGGGAAATGAACCTCTTTGGCCACTTTGCTGTAGCTCTGCCTGCCTGGATCAAAGCTGCTGCTGCACCTGCACTGCATGGTTGTAGAAGATGCTCTTCCCATGGATCTGTGGGAGGAAGTTATTGCTTATCAGAGACAGTCTGTTCAAGCAGAGCAGTCTTTTGTAGAGAAGGAAATATGCTGCTGGTCACTGGGGAATTTTGGTCAATATTTGAGCACCTTCCTCAGGGGAAGGAACTTGTCTTTGTGCATTGGAGGCCAGAGCAGTGGGAGCTGGTGGTGCAGCTTGCAGGAAGGAGAAGAGCTTCTCTGCTGCCCTGAGAGGCTGCTCCATTTCTGTCTTACACCAAACAGCAGTTTGGGGCAGAGTGTGGAAGCCGCTCTAAGTTTTGGGAAAAGAGAAAAAGGCATCTGAAAGGTGTGAGAAAAGTCAGCTCTGCTGTTCTCATGGATTCATGCATTGCTTTTTCTCTGCAGCCAGTGGGAAGAAATATAATTGTCAAAGTATGCACCAAGCAAGTGCTGCAGTTTGGGTGGTGAGTGGCTACAAAAGCAAAACATACAAGAAACCAGAAAACAGAGTCTTTGGACATCAAACTCCATGGCACAGCTGTGCAGCTGCCTGCTTCCAAACCAGCCAAGGTGTTTGACCTCCTGCTGGAGCAGTGGCATCCACAGCTTATGTTCTGCTGTGCCATGGGGCTGTCAGGGATGGGCCAGACAACAGCATGGGGCAGTACAGGCAGCTCCAACTTCACTGGCCAAATGCTGGTGCTGAGCACTTTAGGCTCTTCCTGACAGAGGTGGTGACCATCTGCAGCAGCATCGGGAAGGCTCATGAAAGGCTTGGGATGGGGCTGGGCACAGGATCTGAGAGCAAGGAGAGAAACAGGGATGTGCAGAGACAAATGCATGTCTGAACTCAGCTGCCCCCAATCTAACCAGAAAAGCCAGACAAATAAGCCTGCAAAACTATCCCATGTCTTAAACTCTGCCAAAGACTTTCTTACCATTGTTGTGACCCACTTTTATTTGGATTGATCTTTCACTGTGCACTAATGCATTTAAAACAAGAACAAATCATATTTTAAAAGGTTTCTGTACCAGCAGAGCATCCAAGGACCAAGTCAGAACTTGTGTTCACTGGTGTTCATGCTGGAACATAGAAACAGACAGAAAGGGTGGAGAATCCTGCCATACCTGCTCGTATCAATTTCCTATACTGTCACATTTAGTAAAAAAAAAAGGGGGAAATGCACAAGGCATTAAGTAAAGTGCCTGAATAATGAGCTGTAAAGTCCTGAGCAGGAAAACAGCATAGAAGCCAAGAGGGACAGTTTAGAAGTTCCACTGTTGTAGGTCCTGGGGCTCTAAACCCTAAAACAAGTTACCCCATGGTCATTCCCATGGGAGTCAACGATTCTGCATCTGAAAGTAGAGTTAATAAAGTGCCTGATGGCTGCAGATCTGTTGGTTTCAATGGAGCAGTGAATTGAAGCCTGCCTATCATTTATTGGAGAAGATGAATATTTCTTACCTTAATGATAAACGTCCAAAATTACAATTTGGTCAAATCATCATGCCTCCATGCTAACAGGGACGAGGAGGATGTGTTGCCACCACTAAACTCCCCTCTGGGCCACGTGCCATGTGTTTCCATCACCAAAATCACTTGCAGAACTGAGGACTGGCTAGGAAAAGGAGTGGAATTAAGGCTGGAGGCATAGGCAGGGCTCAACTGGCACATCTGTGCTTCGCCCTAACTATGATTATACCCAAAATTGCTGGGCAACTTCAAGAGAAACCAAGAACACCTAAATAAAACAGAAAGTGCAGTTTTCGGTTTATTTAACCAACTATCTTTCAATTTTATCAGACAGTCCAGTAATTTTAATTAGTCAAGCCAATAGCTTTAATTTGGATAATGGTTTGATTTTTTGATTTCTGGTCAGTGAGGTCAGTGAAAACACTTTATTTTTTAACTAATGCAAAACGTGAACTCGGTGCTTTGTTTTCCTTCCAGGGTGCTGTACCTACCTTCCGTGGAGTCTCAGATATCAGAATTTAATCAATATTAAATCATCCTCACAGTCTAAGTATTTGCTTATGTGCTTTGAATGGTTTTTTGCATCAAGAACAAGTGATGCCCCTAATCTGCTTTCACTGGGCTCCCCCAGACTCTAATTATCTCATTTAGAGAAGGACATTTCCTGGCAGCAGTTCCTCAATTCGCTGCAACAGCCACTCTTGGAGTATGGACAGAACAAGGCTGTAATAGCTTGCACATGTGGACGACGGCTGCAGGGACAATTGACCTTCGTTTGGGAGTGAGCACGAGTCTGTTTTGTTCACTATTTCCAAATGGTGGTACCTTGCAACCCGCAGAAGCAGCCGGGCTGCGTGCCGGGCTCCAGAATTTACCAGGAGTGTTACGCTCAGGTATGTCATTACCTTACATCAGAAGTTATGACCAGCTCCAGCAAAGAAATGCTCTCTAGCTATCCAAAAATGCTGGATACGAGATCCTCCAAGTGTATGAAATTGTGCAACAGCAAGTAGTTTCTCTGGAGGTCTGAGCTTAGCAATAAACTGTGGGTATTCCTGATATTAATGTAATTAATGTGCTCAAATGCATTGACTTTCTGCGCCTCAGCTGGATTCTTGTGGAGTTGGGGCAAAGGATGAGGATTTTGCCTCACACAAGAGCTTGGGACCACGCAGTGGTGGAGGGTGCACATTTGCACTAGAAAAACAGGTAATTTTTGGGTATGCTTGTTTTAGTTAATTTAATTTTCAAGAAAGTTGTTCCCTGCCTGAAAACTTTGACTTATGAGGACTAAAACCATGGCCACCCATGTAGAGGGTGGGAATAAAACCATTGCTCACCTGAGTTCATGCATCACCCATCTATTTACTGACCAAGTGGCATTGTACTGCTGTGCGAAGTGCAAGGGACCATTTTATATGGTTAATTTTTAATGCCATATAATTTTTTCCTCTACATTTATTGACCTTTCTTTCTGGTGTATTTGTACAACAGTATCTTTCTGCTGGAAAACGTGGAGCTCACAAGTGCCATAACAAAACAAAATATACACCAAATGTTAAGCTTATTCCTCCTCATTTCTGCAGTTCACCTGAAAAGCCATAATTTATTAAAAGAAGTCATAATTTTTCAGTCCTAATAAATAATGTTAATAGAGGCTTTCATGGCTGCCTGCAGAGTACAAACACTGAATATCTTTTCAAGACAGAAGGCTTCCAGGTGCTGCCACAGTCAGTATTTCAAAAGGTGCCAGGTCAAGCAGTTCCCTGCGCTGATAATGCCCACAGTGTCATCAGTTCCTAAAATCCAGATATTTCTTATGTTAGTTCCTCTGTTAGGTCTTTTCTTATGACTACAGGTTTCAAGATAAAAAAACTGATGAAGAATTACAGGTGATGGATGGTTCCAGTCTAGTCCTTGCTGCAGCTGCAGCTATGGCTGTGCTGGCTGTTTTGGCTAAGGGCAGATGGCATAAAACTTCCTGACAGTCAGGACCCCTGACTGAGCAGGGAAACCAGGGAAAAAAGAAGAAAAGAAAGGTGTGGGGGGGAAAAAAGGCAGACAAATAATGATAATATAAAAATAAAGGATAATTTTTGGAGATGTGTTGTCCCTTTCATCTTTGTTTGTCTTTGATGCATCAAATGTGGCCATAAATGATTGATAAAATTGTGTGAGGCCATAGCCTCCACCATGGGCTTCCCCGGAGTCAATGCCAAAGTGTTGCTACTCTTCCTGTTATTGTTTATTAAATAAATAACCTTGTTAGTAGGGGTTGTAAAACCCTGATAAGGTGCTTCTAATAAGCAAAACATCAGAGGTAAAGATTTATGTTAAATGTAACAGAGACAGTGAGAACTAAAACTGACATGGTTTGTGCACTGAGAAAAAAATTCTCATCTGTTTTGCATTCACATATGGAACATATTCCCAGAGGAGAGCAAGCGACATATTTTTAGGACACTATTTCATCTTAGGAAATCAGTGTACAGGCTATTAAAACTCCATTTTTTCCGTGAATGATAAGTGTAATTACATCTCTCTTGCAATAAAACCTTGTGCTTATTAAATGTAAATATTTAACAATGATTAAAATACATTTGAAGGAAATTTTATAGCTTTATTTTATATGTTCCCATCTGGGTTGCCTTTCCTAAACCACTATACATTTTGGAGAGTTATTAAATTATTATTTTGAGAAGGACTAACACTCTGCGTGTCTCTTGCTTCAATTTGAATTTCATACACTTCCAGAATTTATTGAAGTCTGGTGAATTTGAGATTCAATCAATGCACTATTGTATTTGTAGAGCTGCACTGAAGGGAAAAGTGGCTTCATGAGGCAGGAAATGCCACACTGGCACGTGTTTTGTGCACCCAGTTTTGATGGCCAGCTATAGTTTCCTGACTCCCCATGCTCCAGCTCTCATTTGTTTCCAAAGGAAGCAAGTTGGTTCCTCAACTGGGTTTCTTCAGTTTTGTGTACGACCCTTCTGGGGCAGTTTTAAAAGTAAGTGTTAATAAACAGTCCAGCATTATAAACTGCAGATCTGGGTAAGGAGCATTATGGGTGCAAGCTGCTGACCCTGGGCACAATTCGGGGCTGCACACGCAGGACTGACCCTTCACAGAACAACCTGACAGGATTGCTCCGGAAGGGAATTCATGGATAACCAAGGGTTTGTCCGATCCAAAAAATAAACCCTGTCTGCAACCAAAATCGTCCCTCTGGCAGGTCCTTTAGAATGCCCAGGGAAGTCTCCCTTTTAAGAGTGTTGAAGTCAGTTTTCTATAAAATCGTGCAGTTGATTTAAAAATTGCATTGCAGGGATATAACCTATTATGCTGCTATGGAACAGCTTAAATACTTCCAGAAAGGACACCACTTCCGTTAAATTTTTATAAGTTCTTGATATAATTTGTGCTCAGATGTGCTGATTTCTCCTCCAATTGCTTTTAAAGGGTTGCCCTCCCCCAGCAATCCCTAATTCCCTGTTATTGTTGCTTTTCTAAAGAAAATTGTGTGGAGCTCAGCTTCATATCCAAGATCATTTCAAGAGGCTGAAGTTAATTTTTAATTTGACTAGTATTTTCAGTCATATAAGCAATATCACCAAAGTCAGTTACTTACGTGAGAGACTGCTAACAGGATCAGGCCACCGAGAGCTCATTAAATCTCCTGCTCCTGCAAAGAATCAGGAGCTCAAACCACTGCAGTTTCTCGGACTCACCAGGTGCCCCTTATGGCAAAAATCAGGCTGAAAAATCCGCTACTGCTATAATTAAAAAAAAAAAAAAATAAACAGAGAAAAAAACTCAGTAATTTTTTCCAACATGTTTTAAAAAATAAATAATTATCCCAAATTTCTCATTTAAGTGCAAGCCAGCTTTTGAAAAACCTGATCAGGATGCACATTTAAAGCATCTTTAGGTTTTACATCCTTCTCCTTCCAGAATGTTAAACTCCCTCAGCAACTCTGAGATGCTGCGATAGACAAAGACTCAATGTGTGTGTGTGGCTTTTCAAACAGTTTTCTCCAAGGAGGAAAATTTCTCTTTAAATAAATCTCCCTCCTCTCTTGAAACTGGTACTTAAAAAAACCCCAAACCCGAGGAAGCAGCGATTTATTTCTGAAATAACACACAGGACATCGTTGTACAACAGTATAAGTTACACCTGATGAAAAGAAAATTAATTTAAGGCAGTGATTTTCCACAAGATAAACCTTTGGGAAATAAAGGTTTCTCTTACAGAAAAATAAATAGGAGTAAAACAAAAGGGCTTGGGAGCGTGGACATCTTTAATTGCTTGTTTAATTAAACCTCTCAACTAAATATTAATTTATGAATTTTTTAATATATTTTTGGTGAAAAAAATATTGGCTGAAGTTAGAATGTATGTTTGTCGGTTTTAATTACAGACATATATTTTCCTACAGAGCAGAGAGCACCTCTTGCATACAATAACAGCAGAATAACACAGGTAACCTTTCCCAGGGACTTTCGTAGTCTGTAACACAAGACAAATATTTGTGTGTTTTTGGCTGGTCCTGTTGTCATTGAAGTCAATGGGGCACGAACCTCGATGGGAGCAAGACCAAGCCCTTCCTGATACAGATGTGATGGAATAATTCAAGGCAATCAGTTTTCCAGCATTTCTGAGCTATTTTACACCATAATTAAATAAAATGCACCGTGTGTGTTTGTGTATATACATACATACATACATACATACATACATATATATATATATATATATATATATATATATACACATATATATACATACATACATATATATATATATATACATGTAAACATGTGCACATGAGCTTTAACTTAAAACCTGCTAAATATATCACAATTTCTCAGATGATATCAGGTACTCATGGAAAATTCTGTGTGCTTTGATAATCAGCCCTAGCTGTGTGTTTTACCTCCACAGGTAATTTCATTGAAGTCATCGTGTCTGCTTCTCAGGGGGAGTTAAAATAATAGACCATTATTTTGATCTTGGGCACATTTTATTATTTGCAGTCTCCATCACTTTTAACTGCTCAACACGCATACTTAAAATGCAATGTCCACTAAAAAATCTAGTTTCCCTTTAGAAAAATAATATTTCTTCTTCTTCTTCTTTTTTCCTTTTTTGTAAAAGAAAGTTTTGTTTTATATTTTTTGATTCATTATTCCTCTCTGCCCTCTTATAAACCAGACTCCTGGAGGTGTTTTAACTTTTAAGTACAAAATAAAAACGTGCATATATTCTGCATGCATATATTGGAAAGAAAAAAAATGTGAGGCTGTTTTCACAAGCATTAAGAAGGGGAAATCACTGCCTTCAATTCTGTCCTTTGTTCCCACAAATTCTTGCATTGAGAATTACAATACAACGTTCTGATTTTAACCTTTATGCTTCACTCTGACTGAAACTGCTTTCATTTGTTTAATGGCAAAAATTAAATCTCATCCTGCCAGAGTTACCATGTACTTTCAGCATGGCTGGTAATTGCACTTTCTTTAATTCTATAGTGGCAGATTGAGTGCTGAATATATTACATAGGATAGCAACTACCCACAGGAAAAAGAGCCTGATCCGAGCCCTCTAAGATCATAGCTATTTTTTCCTGAATGCTGCATTTTCTGGACATTAAATAAACACAGAGCTGATCCAAAGTACATCACTGAAACAGTTTTGTGCTGTGTTGATGTGCACCCAAATGTGAGGCTGGGGAGAAGCACACCGTGCTTCAAGGTATAAAGGGCTGAAATTCTCCCTCCGTATTTTGTTATTTCACCCCTCACAGGTAAGGGTAAATGTGTCTGATTTAAGTGAAAAATTTGCTGAAGACAAAGCTAACCTGTATTCTCTGTGCTGCTTTCTGTGTGGGGGTTAGATTTTGATCGTGAGTACAAGATTCAGAACAGAATGAGCATTTTGTTGAATAAATCACTTGCAACCAAAACACTCCCAGGTCCGCCCTGTTTGCGGTGGGTGACAGCAAAGCTGAGGACACTGAAGTAGATTTATCAACAGATGAGGAAACTCCACAGAGCTATTAACCCCCTCTTTCTGATGAATTATTTCATCACTTCACTGTCTACCAGTTTCTCTTGCATTTCTCAGCAACTGAGCAGTTTAATCCACACTTTCCTCCTGCAGAGACTTTGTTTGGTGTTCCTGCAATGTCTTTTGATAAATCAGTTCCCTCTGCAGAAGCCACAGCCTGCAATATCTGCAGCAAGACTTGGGGAAGGAGTATAGCTCGGGCTGGGATCCCTGGGTCTGTAATGTCAGTCCATAGCCCTTTTTGCTGAGGATTTTTAGCCTCTCGCTCAGCAGCTGCCAGTGTGGTGCAGCACTTCAGGGAAAGTAACAGGGGAATGCAGTGAGCACTGACATCAAATCAGTCTCTTGACTCAACTGGTTATTTAAAAAACAGGGAATGTCTTTAAATGCACGGAGATTTCTCACTTCTCGATGGGAAAACATTAAAAGACCCATGCTTTAATCTTGCTGTATAGCCCCAAGTTGAGGGCTTAAAGCTGAAAGCTTGCATTTCCAACTTCTGCTCTTTTTGCAGAGATTCCTGACAGGACATAACATAGCTCACAGCAGTATTAATCCCCTTTAGAGCCGCTCTAATAGTGACACCTCCTCATACCACCCAGGCTCGGCGGGCCCGAGGCTTGTGGCAGGCGGAGATGAGGCAGCCTTTGCTCCTGGGAGCAAGCGGAGCCCCTAATTGCTCACATTTACTGCCATTAGGAAATTTGGGAGAGGGCCTAGCCCAAGTCTTTCCTGTGTTTCGCTGCAAGACAAGGCCACCGATTTCGGCGGCTGCACGATCAGCCCTGAGTTTCGCTGTCAGACCCAAAGGAGCTCCACGCCTGGGAAGGGAGATTCAGGAATCCAGATTTACACTGCTGCAATTAACTGCAAAATTTGGCCCTAAAAATCCCACTGATGTAAACAGCAGGGCCGCAGGTCAGCACCAAGAACACAGCCTGGGATTAACAGCAGCTCACTACTGGAGCAATTATCTTCTGGCAAAGCCAAAAATCTCCCTTCCTAAGAAACTGTGGGGCTCTTGGTACTCTCCCTTACACCTGTAAAATGCCAGGTAAGGCCACCAAAACAGA
Organism: Oriolus oriolus; assembly: GCA_013400235.1. NCBI lineage: Eukaryota > Metazoa > Chordata > Aves > Passeriformes > Corvidae > Oriolus > Oriolus oriolus. The sequence goes on from VXBT01011167.1 coordinate 49,584, forward strand.
GGAGTTATTTTTCTAGGTTCATTGAGAGAGCAACTAAGTGAGCAGTGTGTTCTTAGTATTATTTGTCAAATAAATCTTACCAGCCTCTGAAGAGGAGTCACGGAGCAGAGAGGCTGGACCTGATGTTTATCAAGAGAGTTAACAAGCCTGGCAATAAAACCCTGGGTAATGATGGCTCTGAAGAGTTACATTTGGTTTGGAATTTACTTTTATAAAAGCATGAAATTTTATGTAGGAACAAGATCTATAACCACCTATATAAAAGTAAGAGGTTTCGTACTCAGAGAATGATGGACTCGATTCTGTACTGCTACTGCAGGACAGATCTTGTATTAGGGCTGTAGGATCAGAACTCAGTGAGCAATACAGTATCAGTTCTTTCTGAAGCTTTGTCTTTGGTAAGCATAAAACATAATTTTCTCCAATCATTTTGCTATATTACCTTTTTTTAATGCCAATCTTCCTTTGCAGGACTTATTCTCACCTTTACTGTTGGAAATTCAAGCTGGTTTGGTTTCTTTGTGCAAATACGATTACAGAAATTTTCTTTGCCTCCCCCCCCCCGCCCCCCCAGTGTTTGCATCCAATTCCATGACTGTGTCAGTCAGTAAGGGGACTGAGTACAGCAGAGATAAGTGTACAAATTACCTTGCTTTAAACTTGGGTGTTTTTGTGGAGTTTGCTCAACTTTATAACAAACATCCAGCTTAGCCCTCAGACTCTGCACAGGGAAATGAGGCATTTCTTCAAATACCTCTCCCCTCTTCTCACTCTGCTTCGTGCCATAGATTAAGAAAAACTCAGATTTTATCACCGTATCCAGGCAAAACTCCCCTTAGCAGAGATACAGGATTTACCCAAGTAAACCTGGAAATATTGAGGATAACAGGCTTTTTTTTTTTCAAATCCATAACGAAAAGTGCAGTTAATAATGCAGGGTAAAACTCCAAATTAACTTAAATCAGGGCAGGATTCAGAGGGAATAGGGGAATTCCTGCTCTCCTCAGGCAAAGCCCGGCTTTCCTGAAAATTCCACTTAAAGGAACTAAAGGGATCAGTGTTAATTTTTTGAAATTCTCCCTCTCCGCTGGTCCTTGCTGCGGTGGCGGAGCGGAGCGGGACCCGCCTCTCCGGGCCCCGCCGCCCCGCACCTTTCCCGGGGCGCTCCCGCTCCCGCTCCCCGCGGGCGCCCGGTCCGTCCCGGCCGCGCTGCCGCCTGCCGGCCGCGGCCCCGGCAGCTGCAGGCTTGGGGCTGCTCTTCCACCCGCGCAGCCTCGAAAACCCCCTTTTAAAATGATGTTCTTCCTTCCTGTTTTTTTTTTTTTTTTTCCTTCTCCCCATGTTTTTTTCCCAAGTGTCGGAAGCCGATGGGATGCTTCCTGCAAGCCCGTCCTTCCTTGTGAAGAAGGAACTGCACATATGCCTCCTGTGCTATTTAAATCAACATAGAATATACCAGCACGTTTATGTCAGACATACCACTGCAATATTCTTGTTACTATAGGAGCAAAATACATGTAAATATTTAGGTGGATTCATTCCAAGTGCAAGGGGCAGCTCTGGAAACACACGGTGTCTTGAGCCAGGACATGCTTTAGCACACATGGAAGGCCCGGGTAGGTGAGCTTCCCCCCCAGACTTCACACAATCCGTGCAAATGCCAAGCTGTGCAGTGCTCAGTGCACACCCAAGTGTCGGCGGGACTGATGTCTGACTGCTTAGGGGAATAATCCCACCAAAGCCCCGTAATAAATGTTTTCAGGATCAGTCTGGAATGATTTGAGAGAAAGTTTCCCTGGTTTCTTTTGTTTCTTTTCAGTCTCCGAATGACAGATGACGTGTAAAAGTCAGTCCCTGAAGATCCCGTGTGTTACAGACAGACAACAACCATAAAATTGTCCCTTCCCTACAGAGCTTTGGTTTTTCTGCAAGGCCTGATTTTGTGTTTGTGATGCTTGGGGAGAAGTTGTAGGAGGGCTGAAGGAGTCTTTCCTTTAACATTACTGTGTAAAAAAATAAGGTTTTGGAATTGCGGCTTGGTTGATAAGCTATTATAAGACAGAAAAGGACATTTTAGGTCAGGAAAACTGCAACAAAATGAAAATCCTAAAGCTGTATCAGTTATAAAAGAAACGTAGGTTTATGAAAGAGGGCTGGATTTATCTCCCAGCTCCAATGGATATCAACACTAGAAAGTACTCTAGGTGGTGTTAAACATAATTTAAATATCTCTTTCTGCCTTGTCTTTATTTTTAAATGGAAGATAAATTGTTTTAAGTAATTTATAGCACAGGGTTTGTGGTCTGACATGAGTGTGGCCAGTTGTCTCTGTGCTGTAGTTTATGCATCGTTCTGGAGAAAAGTAACAAATATTGGCTACCCACCAGTAATTGTTTGAGAAAACCAGATATGTTCTGCAGATTTTGGCTATGCCGCTAGTCCTTATATAAGCAAAATGGGTTGTTTCTCAAACACTGCACTCATCTGACCAAGCCTACAGATGGTATTTGTACTAATCCAGCAAATTCTGCCCTCCATGACATCTGCACAAAGGCCACGACCAAGTTTGCAGCCAGACACTGCAAATTTTCCCACTTGGGAAGTGTGTGGACAAGGGAAGTTTTGGTCAGTGGAGATGTACACCAGTATGGGCTGAGATCCTAATGTTCCCCCCTCCTCCCCGCCCCAAAGTTTCCCATTAGGGAACAGAAAGGAAACCTTATAAATCTTCCAGCAGCACATACCATCACTGAGCCCTCAGCTCCAAAACCCTCTGCAAATCCCTCCAGCCTTCCTGACTGAGTCATGCCATGCACTTTCCCACCTATAGTCCCCCCTTTTTCATGGGAAGGGGATTCCCACACGGGATGAGTGTCCTCCAGCACCCACAGCAATCACTGCCACCGTGGCTGATGCACTGGCACAACCCAGAACTGCCCAGAGCCAGCTTCAGAGAGAAGCCCAACAGTGGTGCACTGTATTTAACACTGTGTGCTGTGGGAAATGGAGAGAAGACAAATGGACTTTATTTTACAACATAAAGAATGTTACACCCTTTGGTAATACGTAACTAATAACTTAAACCCATTAAAAACTGTGATCTCTACTCTACCGCTCACGAATGGAGCCAAAGCTGTAAAAATTCATGAAGGAATCAGTAGCAGGCTGGCTGGGGTTACAAAATCTACAAAAACTGCTAGAAGTCACAGTTTTCTCCATGAAAGGCATGGCCATAACAAATATCCCACACAGCTCGCTTTCTAATCCATTCCCAGGAAGCTGCATTGTGTGAGGCTGAGTGGATCTTAACATCCAGCAAGGTCGGAGGCAGAGAGGGGCAGAGAGGAGGGTGCGGGGGACCACACGGATGTGCGGCCCCACTGGGAGTGGGCTGCCAGGGCAGGAGGCAACCCCAAAATATCCCCAGCACTCTAGAGCTGGGTTTGCCCCATGCTGGGTGTCACAGGGCTGGTAGTTGACTGATCACACTGGGAAACAAAAGCTGTGCCTGGAAGAAAAGGGCTCCTTTTCATTTCCGTTCCCCATGTCATGCAAAAATTAATGACTAAAAGCACCTTTCTCTGATGTTGTCCATCATGCAAATACTGGTCGGCAGGAGTCAATATGAACTTTAAACACACCTGACACAGGTGGCTCTTGCCTTTCAATGTTAAATGGCCACTGGCCAACAATTCATGGTGCAGCATAAAGGAATCCTTGTGGCAAGCAGCTTTCCCTCTGTATATATTTGTTATTCCAGAATGAAGCTATTCATCGGGGCTGAGATGGAACTGCCCAGGTGAATAACTTCCTGAAACCCAGTGCTCCTGCAGGAGTGCACCCAAAATCAACTGCATGATGAATGTGGTGTGCGAGCCTGAATGTCGGGGGGAAGGCACAGGAACTGGAGATGGCGGTGGGCAGGATGCAGCTGGCAGAAGATGTCCAGATGTCCAGGACTCTGCCACTCCAGCATCCCCATTGTCGTGTCTCTCCCAGCCGCTGGTCACGCTGAATCATTGCCCTGGGGGTTTCTATACAGCCAGTGGATCTTTTCCTTGTCCTCTGGGTCATGTCCTTCTGCCAACAGACCAACACTGACACAGCATGGATGGAACAAAAGATCAGTGAATGGTATTATGTTTTCTCATTTTAGCAGTCAGACAGTGGATTTTTCCAAAAACGGTGATCTGAAATAAAACTCAGGCTGCTCTCAGAAGTGTTCAGTGGCGCTGCTCCTTTCCTACGAAGCAGTTGCAGCGTATCTCCAGGAAAACAGACATAACCCCACATCGGTTGTACTTCATCATTCTGCAATTTCAGTGCAAGCCTGTGCATAAATTCTTTTCTCTTTTGGATGAAGCATATCCTATTCTAATATCATTTAATCAAAATAAAAAATACATTGCACTGTATCCAAAAAAGATACACAGACTAAATATTTTGGTGTGTAGTCACCAAAATAACTGTAAAGAGGATTTTGTAAGCAGTTTGGGAAGTTTTCTTTTGGCTTATGCATACAGAAATCTTTCCATACTATCAGAGTTGGGATTAATTTATCACCAAGCCCAGGAACTGTTCCCAATTGGAATTAGCCACACTAATGTCTGGAGCTGACAAGCACAGCTGCAGCAAGCTCGCTCATGTTTACTATTGTAGTTTTTCTTGTCTTTTAACAGTTTGTACACTAATGGAAGAGCAGGAGCTGAAACTGCTCATCTCTGTACTACCATTGCAATGAGTTTCTTAAGACAGTAAAGCACCTTAAGGGCTGGTTTTAAGCTCCTCATGGGATATGGAGTAGGCACAGAAAATAGCTGCATGCTCCTGAGTCTTTTCTGACTGTTTTTAAAGAAAACCTCTGAAAGTTGAGTACAGAAGACTGCATTTAATCTCATCTCTCTGTGTTGCTTGATTTCTGTTTTAAAGACTGTTCTGGAAAACAGTGCTCTGTACCAAAGGACTGGAGATACAAGTCTTTGCTGAAGGGGCAACAGAAAAAAGGAAAAAGGAACAAGAAAAAATGAATTTAGCTGCTATCCACAGGGTTCAAACGTGGTGATAGCAAATATAGGGTATCAAGCAAGGCAGCTGGCAGAGATGGGTTATTTTGGCACCAAACATTTTCTTTTCCTTGATGCTCATGCAGGATACAAGTCATTCTGCCTCTGAAAAGAAAATGTACTGACAGCATGAACATCTAATCTATTCAGTAAGCAATTGTTATGGATCAAATTAACAGGTTATCAACTGCTATGTATTAAAACTTCCATGCAATGTGCGTGGTATAATCATTCCAGGGACTGTTCCAGGGCTCTGCCTTGGCTATGGGCAAGTCTCTGCACCGGGACTGTGGCCATGTTAATTCTTTAGGCCTTTGCTGTGGTTTTGGGCCTGTGCCCCTTTTTTTTACCCCATGGAAGCATAGAAGGAGGGCAAGAAAGCAGGTCTGACATCTGTCTCACCTGCCATGGGAGCTGGGTGAGAGCCAGGAGAGGCATCTGGCCTGGGACGTGGAAGCAATTCCAGGTCCTGCATTTTAGGCATCATAATAGGACAGTAATGTATTTGTATCCTCAGGTTCATTTTGAGCATCATGTGTACACTAATTCAGCTGGAATATGTCCAGATTATCTGTTCATTGGTACAAGAAAACAGCCAGAGGCAGAGTAGCTGAGGAACAAGCCGTGCCAGTGACTGCCAGATGTCACAGATCTTGTGATCTCAGATTCTCACGTGGCTGAGAGCCTTGTCCTGCCCTGTCGGAGCAGGCATCTCTGCCAGACACAGCTGCAGGACCTGCCTGCTCCCCACTCTCCCTTAGGGCCCCGTCCTCTGCAGGTTTTGGGGAGCAGAAGTTGTGGGGAGGGATGGAGAAGAAAAAGGGAATGAATTGAAGAGGGATAGGAGAGGAGGGTGAGGAATGGGGACTTCTCCTGGTACCTGCATCCTCCGGATACTCATGATAACCCCAGGGGTATTTATCCTCTCCTCCCTGTCTGGGCTTCTGATGGAGGAAGGACCTGTGCTGGCAGTCTGGCAGCCTGGCTTTGAATCGCTGCTGCTCCCCCAGGTGGGAAAAGCCAGAATTAACTCAGGAGCAGCAGGCAGAGGTAAGGAAGGCACTTGCCCAGCAGCCAAGAACTGAGAAAACATTTCCTCATCGGGTGCTTCTGAAAAATCCATTTTAGAGGCTGCGTGCGTGTGTGTGTATGTGTGTGGATAATCTGCTGATTCAGACTGGTGCTAAATTTGTTCACCATTTTCCACCGTGTATAACTGTATGTTCCCTTCCACGCCCCAGGTCATCACTCACGGGGTTTAGGATAATCCACGGATATTGTTAATGATCTTACGGAGCCCTTTACCTGCAGCTCAGCATCATCCAGCTCAGCAAAGCTTGAAGGTTGTTTCTTTGTATTTACATTAAAGCTCAAAGGTTGTTTATTTGTATTTAGAGTGATAGAAGAAAGAATGGGGGGAGGTATGGTGGTAGACAGGCAACGAGCTAGGAGGAGAGCAGGTTTTAAAATTACTTTCAGTTGCTGTTTTTGCAAGAAAGTTGTGAAGAAGAGGCATGAAGTACTCTGGCTGAGCAAGGAGAAGAAAAATGACTAAATGAGGCTGCTCGTTAGGGACACGGGGAAGGGAGTGAATTGCCTCGTCACTTTTGCATCTTCCCTCCCACCTGTCGCTATTGCACTGCATCTCTGACAGGTCACCCAGTGCATCAGCACAGTCACCAGGACACAGACACGAGGGCTCCCGGTCCCGCCTGGCTGCAGGATTCAGGCAGCTGCTCTGTGCTCAGACTGGTGGATGTGCTGTGCCCACGGGGGCCCCGGGCTCTGCCGCCTTGGCTTTTCTTGCTTGTCAGTGCCAAAAGCAAAGATCAAGCAGAAGAGCAAATGAGCTGGGGGGCTTGGGATCCTGCATTCCTGCCGACAAGCATCACTAAGCCCTGGAGTGAACTTGAGCAGCATTCCCTGTGCTTTACTAGTAACAAGGGAACACCTCGGGCTGCCTTTTCCTCTGTGTCTGAGGGAGGGCAGCTGTTGGGATGGCATCCTGCGCTGAGACAGGAGCTGGGCCACGTGGGGGATGGGGGACTTGAGTGCCTACGTGTTACCCCTTGGGAGATGGTGTGATGCCACTCAGAGCAAAGCCATGGCGGTATTTTGCTGCACAGACTGCATAGGAAGGCTCTGTCCCTTCCCTTTGCCCCCACTGCTGTGCTGCTTTCCTGGTGTTATTTTCATTTTAGCTGTATGCCAAGTTTAAGGCTTCAAGGATTTTTCTGCACTGACCTTTAAATCCCTTCAGTGGTCAATATGATGCATCACCATTCAGTATAATATCCTTCTGTCTGGTTTGCTGGCCCCAGACTTATTATTTTATGTTTCTGTACATTAAACTGCATTTTCCATTCACTGGCCCTGGCAACCAGTGGATTGAAATCCCTTGTTCCTCGTTATTTGTTCCCTCTCCAATTTTGTGCCCTCCACAAACTTTGGTAGTTGTGGAGGTATTTTCATTCAAGTCATTTGCAGGTATTATAAATGAGGGAAGTCCCTTGGTGTTCTCATTTGTTGAGCCTTTACAATGCAGGATTACCTTTTCAAAGGAGGACGTGGAGGCTTAGCAGCAGGACTAGTGGATATTAATAGACACCTCTTGCTACAGATCCTCTGAAAGACACTGCTGCTGTCACCGAGGCTTTCTTACCTTTGCACAGATGAAGGCTGCAAGTCAGGCTTTGCTAAAATTTCTCTGGAGTGTAAGGTCTGTGAAAAATGGAGAAAGGAAAAGGGGAAGGCAGTGAAGCATCAGGAACAGAAGCTGGACAGAGAATGGAAGTTATAACGGGAAAACAGGAATTTGGGGTGCCTGAAGTAATGCTCTGAGGAGCAAAAGGAACTTGAATGTCAAATGTGGCCAAGGAAAGCAAACATTTTCCCTCTACTGATGGGTTTATGTGACCCTGGTATGTACATCACCCTTGCTTTTAGCTCCACTACCTGCCTGTGGTCTCCTGGCAGGCATTTTCTCATGCTGTAGTTGACAAAGAATTGTAAACCCCAAAGCTGCAAAACCAACTGGAGCACTGAGCCTGGCATCCTGAACCAGCCCAGTGCTACCATGGAGCCAGCACAGCTCAGCCCACCAGCTCAGCCACCAGCCTACAGTGACAGCACAAACCAGCTTCAGACCCTGATTCCTTGTGGACATTTACAGCCACCTCGGAACCACAGAAGGAAACAAAAATGTCTCCCCATTAGCTGTGCAGGTTTTATTAAGTACATGTTTTGGTTTGAAGCCAAAGTGCGCTCAGCTGTTTTATCAGTGTTTATTCCTGTCTTTCACAGCCTTTATCAGTTATCCTCATCAGACCTGTGAGCACTTCGAAGGCTGAGTCACACCAATAAGGCTTTATCTGCAGTCAAATCTATAATCAGGCAGCAAACCCCCCTCACCTCGCTTCTATTTAGAGTCCCAACTCAGGCTCTTACAGAAAAAGGGACTTCACAAAGGAATTTCAGTAATTATCCTCTCCCCTCCATCCCCCAGATGTTGATGCATGATACAGGTACCTGTGAGTACTTGAAAAGAGTGCTCAGAGATGCTGTCTCTTTAATGGAAGACATTTAGGAAAGTGAACTTTAACTTTTAAACTTCCCTATGAAAAACAGATCCATGTTAAGTTTGATACCATTTGCCTCAGGATGATCTCAGCTCTTAAAATATGATGGTTTTAGTCGGATTAAGAGCCTATATTGTTGCTGAGGAGAAAGAAGGGTGCCTCTTTAATTGCAGCCCAAATCTACCTAACAATTGCCACATGTGGAGCAAGATTTAAGAGTTATTAAATATGAAAGCCACTATTGCTCCTCTACTATGAGCAGCCTTTGTTTTTTAAACCTGGAAAGCACTAAGAAAGGGGGCAGGAAAATGTAAAAAACAAACCAAAAAATAACCCTGCTGACAACCTGAAATCTGAAGGGATATGTTTGCTTTATGTGGAGGTTGGTGTTAGCACAATGCACTTCTCTCTGCTGCAGCAATTCCCACACTGAGTGAAACAAACTGCTGGTGGGTCTGGTGATCTTACTGCTAGATAAACTCAGTACAAGTTCCCAATAGTTGTTGTTTTGTTGCCATCTGTTATGGGAGATTATTTACAAGCAATGGGTTGATAACTTGATCAGAGCTGTGCTAAGCAAAGTCTCCTCTGACTGGTGGTGGGTTTAGCAGCTGGGGCTGGTGATCTGCTGTGCTTGTCCCAGCTCCAGGCAGAAGGGCTCTTGTGCAGCGCTGCAGCCTGGCACAGGCCAGCAAAGACCCACAACCCCTCTCCATGAAACCTTCCTTAATCCTCTCCTGCTCTTTGGACTCTCAGTGGAAAGAGTAGCCTGGAGAAGGAAGTTACTACCGCTGTAGATGTTTGGCTTTCCTTTGTAACGGGGCAGCTGAGAGATCTGAAGCATCTGAAGCCCAGCACGGCGCTGGTTGCCATCTACTCTGTCGAGGAAGCTGAGGGCTGCCAGAACCCACTTGTCCTCCTTAGGATCATGAGTCCCTAATGCCCTGGAGCATGGCAGCAGCTGGGCACAAGGTACCAGGGTGCTGCTTGCGCTAGGACAGCGTTTGCCCCATCGCTGCCATATTCACTCTGTTCTGTTTACGTCCTGGCCGGCCCTTTGTCTCCCCTGAGCAAACCCTCTGTCTGCAGCAGAGACCTGGCAGGCAGGTTAGGTTAGGCCAGTGTTGATGCCATCACTTTGGGCAGCTTGGCTTTGCAAAGCCAAGCCAAGCCCTAAATGCTGTTACCAACCCCAGGGCAGGCACAAGCCAGCAGGCAGGGCAGACCCTGCACCCCCTGAGCTGCTGGGGAGCAGCTCTAAGAGGCAGGATGCTCAGGTTCCTCACTGTGCCTGAGAGCTCCTGCAGGAATGTGCCTGTTGTAGGGAGCTCTCTACTCACTTTGCATCTGTCTGTGCTGCAAGTTCCTCTTTGCTCTTTAGGACACTGATCCTCAGGATAGTTGAGCTGGCTGGATGCCAGAGCCCTGGCACTGATCTGGAAGCATCTTCAAAGTGGAACAATCCCTTCTTCCCCAGCTGTGCACAGAACAGCCCAGGTCCTTCAAGCAACTTCTGCCCATTGCTCAGTGAGGTGAATTTTCCACTGAATCTGCCATGTTCGTTTATATTTTCATGTTAGCGATAAATCCTCCACCATGGGACAGATGCTCTTCCAGGCTGTGGTGCCTCTCTGGGAACAACCTGCATGACTTGAGCTATCCAATTCAGTCCAAAGCAACAATCCTGCATGTCTACTCAGCTAACTGAGACCATAGGATACAGCTCTGTTGGAGGACAGAGCAGCCCTAAAACAGGTCAAGGCAATAAAGGGGTGTTTTTACAAATCATCTGTTATAACTTGTAGAAGGTTAATGTTGGGTCAGAAGGAGAGTTACAGCTACTGTCTCTTAAAAAGAAGAGAAAAAGAAAAAGCTAAACCATGATTTTCAGAGGTCAGTTATTAAATTTCTTTTTGGATGTTAGCCCTCTGCTCCCTTTCCACCGTGCTTGATAGTATTTCAAAGAGATCTTCAGCCTCCAGCAGCAGGATTTTAAAGTTATGGTAATATAGCTTTCATACAATCCATTATTCATTTTTCTATGCCTCCATTTAGCAGTCCTGGCAGTTAAGTAGGATGGTAGAGTTTAGGGCAGGGACCACTGCATATCTTTGCAGTCTGGCAGGAGAACTCTGCTAAGTCTCTCAGGTTACAGGGAAAGCAATTTTCATTTTCCCTCCTGCTCAGTAAAGTAAACCCCAGCTCCTAATTTTCAACGAAGGAATCACAATGGTTGGATTTTTTGTGTCTGTTCTCAGACACACCCCTATAAATCTGGAGATGTTTACAGAGCTGGGAGCCCAGCTCCCTCTTTGGCAAGGTAGGAGGAAGAGGAAGGCAGTTGCCTTTATACCATGTTTTTAAGCTTCCTTTTCTACGGGGCTGACTGAAGTAATTTATTCCTCCTGAGCACCTTGGACTGGCTCAGCACTGTCCCCTGAGATACCTGCTGGGGAACACTCCTGCAGTGCATTATCCAGCCTGTTTCCCAACTGTACTTGAAAACCTTTTCCACAGCCAAAAATCCTCCCAACAAATTACAGTTTGTGCTGGCAAGGCAAAATTAAAGCCCTTCACTCTTACAGTAGGTGGAAGTGTTGTTTAGAGTATGGCATTGTAGTCAGGATCCCACGTTTTGCCCTTGTCCATTCTGCCGTGTGTCCTTGGATTGCACTTTGCCAGACATGATCATAATGTTTTTGAAATTTCTTTGGCCAACAGGAACAACTTCCAGGGCAAAACCAAACCTTTGTCCTCTTCTCCATCCCCACAGTAGAGCTAGGAAGCTGGGAGAGACATTTCGTGACTAATCATCATGGGAAAGGAATAATCGGGGTATTTTGGGAATAAACCAGCTTTCTTGAACTTTCACTCTTTGGCTCCACCCTTCCCCCCAACAATAAAACAGATCTTCAGTTATTGTGCTAACAACTGAATTGACATAAAATTGGCATTGTTTCTTCTTCTTTTTCTTCTTCTTCATTTTATTTTTTAACTTTTAAACTTTCCTTTATTATAAAATTCCAACTTCCAACTGACCCTTGAATAATTGGTTTTGTTGCAAGGGTTATTTGAGGTCTAAATGAGCCCAATGACATCTGTTTAATTTTAGATTCTGGAAAAAAATCTAAAATTAATGAAATCCAAATGTACGACAAACTAATAGAAAAATTTTATTTATTAAAAAGATGGTTAAAAATAATTCTAAACATTTCAAGAAAACAAAAGAGGTGAATGGGACTTGTCATTGTTTAAATTGTACTTATTATGTTACATTTCAGTGAAATGCCCTCTTGACCTTCCACAGTTTGCTCGATTTCCTCATCAGTCTCCTTCCAGCTAATTTGCTTTGACATAAACAAAAAGAAAAGGACTCAAGAATCAAATGCAGTCATCCACTGTTTGGGGTCTCAGTGCTGATTATAGCCAGATACAAATAAGGATGGATGGAACTTGCTAAAAGCAGGACCATGTTATTAATTCTTCATGAATATTTGGATGGTCATGGGAAATGTATGAAGCGACACAAATCTCAAATGTGTCACAAAATGCAGCTTGAGTGCTCATTCCTTTTCAAAATGTAGTTTGAAATGCCGTTGAAATGCGTGATTTGCCGTTTTCCTCTTTTAGCAGGTTTTAGTCCCCCTCTTTGCGCTGCAGAAATGTTAGGTGGCTTAAGTGAGCAATCACAAATCACAGGTGAGGAAAGGTGATTTATCCTTTTCATGCACTTGATTTGCTACATGTATTCTTTTGAGAGGAGTGCTTAGCCAGAGGAATTACACAGGCATCGCGGATCATCCAGGAGAGAACTTCCACAAACGTTTGTAATATTCTTAGCGGAACTGGTGCTGGGATTCTATTTAGCTATCACCTCTTGTGTGGTGTAAAGCCCTCCAAAACACATACAAATTACAGTTTGTGGGAATATGTATACACACATATAATCTATGTATATTTATAGGAAATAAAATGGGGTTTTACAGTACTTTTGTGCACCATGGCATTGTAAAGTATGTGATAAGTAGCAAATTGGGCAGCATGAATGACTCTGCAGGTAAGAACGACATTGTCAGTGATATAGGTGATAATTCCCACACATCTCCACCTTTAAAAAGGAAATAAACCTCAGTACTGTGGAGAGAGTCCCCCTCAGCCTTATGGTACATCTCAGAAATATTTAAAATAGACTGTTTAGGAAAGGCTTTTCTACATAGAAACAGAATGCACCCAGGGTAGAGTGTGTGTTTCTGTTTAATTTACAGCCTTGATGCCTTTTCCTGGTCTTAAAATTAAGAGAGCTAAACACAGTTAAGAGGGAGAAAGGGTTTTACCTCGGTATTTATTTAAGGATCCTTAGGTGCACGGAAATGAACATTGAAATGCACCCCAAAATGCCCACTGGAAAAATGGCCTCCCACAATGTGATGTGTATACAATTATATGCCTTGCAAAAATTAGCACATCTATCAAAGATTCCCCAATGAGGGACTCCAGTGAGACCCCTCATTGAGGAACCTTCCCCTGGCTGGGCCTGGCTTTGTTTACAGAATGTGTTCTGGAGAGGCCCTCGGGGTCTGGGGTTTCCAGGGTGTTTGGGCTCTTGGCTTAACGGGATATTGGGTCTGAGGGAAGTTATCAAACTTAAAGAATTATAACTGTGTGGGCTAAAAGCACTAAGAATACATAAAAGCTATATAAAAGAGTGCATAAAAGGGGTATAAAAGAAAAAGCAAAAAAAATCATCATGGCATCAGCCTCACCAGAAATGACAGTGACCATGACCCAGGTGTGGCCCCTGGGCAGTGCAGTGCTGAGTACCCGAATGCAGGGAATTTTTAAAGTTGCTTTCTCTTTCTGGGACACCAACTGGACACCTAGGTTACTTCTGAAGTTGAATGTCAACTCTCTTTTTGGAATACAGAAGTGTGAAAAGGTAAAACTAGGGTTAGGATTCTGGAAACATCTTAAAAGTTATGGGGCACAGAACGGCTCAGAGAGGGGATCAGTCTAGATAGCCCCTTTTATTTCCACCCACCTTTTTTTATGAGCAAAGAAAACCAGAATTATTAATAAACCTGAAGAGCTATTTGTGCTGATAACAAACTTTGCATGGAGGTAATTCAGTTCATGCATGGATCTTGCTGTTCTTCTGGCCTGTGGATTAGATTTATATCCCTCCTGTTTAGAGAAAGCCAATGAAGTAATCAATATTACACATGTCTTCTGACATACCTCCAGGTGTCATATTTGAGATCTTTCATTTTGGAGGGCTTTTTCTGGTTGGTCTTTACAGGATCTTTTTGCACTGACTTCTCTTGACTCCTTTAACACAGACATTAATGTGAGAGGTCTGCTTTCAACTCTGGCAATTTACCACTGCTGTTGAAGGCTGGCTTTTTTTGAGGTAAAGATTACCCTCAAATGGTACTGAGTTCCTGTCACTCAGAAGTCAAAAGCAGTCTAACCTGTTTCCAAATTCTCTGCATTCTGTTGTCAGTTAGTTTGGTACTTCCTCAAGCAGCTGTGGATGTTTGAAAAGAAGACCCCACCTTGTGTAGAAACTGCTGGCAATTTTTCATGAAATTCCAAGATTTCTGAAGAGTTGGGCAGAATCCACACTGGTGCCTGTGAAATCTCTCAAGTTCTTGGGGATCACTGATTTACTGCTAACACTAAATTAGGCCAAAGATGACAAATACATAAAAGATTGGTGGAATAAGAGCAATCAGCATAATTCTGGAAGCTGGATGTATTTGCTATACTTATATCTGATAACAACATTAAACTGTTTAAGCAGAGTTTATTGGACATTTCTCTGTAGTACAGGTGCTGAGCTCCAGATAACTGCGTTACGAGGCTCAGTGCTTAACCTTATCATTCACTCATTTTTAGCTTAGTTGACAGAAGGATCACTGGTGTAGCTGTAACTGGAGTTTACAATGTTTGCAAGTATTAGGTGCCTTGTAGCTTAATGCCATAACTATAGGGACAATAAATTACATGGTCATTAGAGGGCTTTAGCTATTCATATAGTATTAAGCATAAGAAGGACAGTAACATTTCTCTAATAACACATAAAATGTGTATTCCAATTAAAACCATAATAGGATAGACTTGGCATTATATTACAGCCTCTCATGAATTTCACTGCTTAGAAATTATTACCGTTAAAATCATGGTTTCAAAGACTTGCGCACAGGGATAATAAATTCTCCCAAGCAGGTTTAGAGAGAAGCATTGAGCCTTCATGGAGAAAGACTGTGCCTTAAAGCTGGGGAAATTCAGCCACTGAGCAAAGGTTTGAGGGGTTGGATTTCTTGCTTTCCTTTTTGTTCTTCACATTTGGCTGGCTCCCCAGACCAAGTGCAGCTTAATTAAAAGCAATTGAGCAAACAAAAAGTAATCAGAAATTATATTTAGAGGCTTTTACCTTCCTCTAGAAGTTCTGCCCCTCTGTGTTACAGTGTGTTTTGCTGTGTTTTTGGGAGACTTGTTTGAAGGGATGTTGAAACCATCTCATTTTTAAATCTCAATCTGTTTTCTCTCCTTGATATGTGCAGATTTTCTTTTGCCAAAAGGCAGCCCAAAAGACCAAGTAGTGAGAGATGGACTGTCTGAAAAACAGTTTAATGCAATACATTCTCCAGTGTTCAGTGCAGTTCCTAGCACTCTTCCCTCACCACTGATGTCCCCAAGGACAGCACACAGCTGCTCTGTGTGTGAATTCAGACGTCAGAGCTTGGTATAGTCATTATCCCGAGGGTACGTTTCATTTATGTTTGAAGGTTCTAGTCCTATGAAACTCAAGCCTCTGTCTCAATGCAGAGAAACAAGTATGGGCTTATATGACTGTCCAGAAGAAGGCTGCTAGTCAGAATGGGACCCCCTTTCTTTATCTGAGATTAGCCCGCCTTGTTTGTTCACCAGTCACTTCATCCTTGTAAAGCTGTGAACGATACAGAGCTGTTTGGAAGACAAACTGAACTGTGCTTCCTTGGTCAGTTCTTCACCCCTCTCTCCCTGCCCATCCTGCAATAACATCCTTAAGTCTCAGTCATTAAAGTGGTTATAAACAGGCCTTGGGAGATTATGGGTTTGCATCACAGTTACACAAAGATTATTTGAAGTGTAGTTAACATGGACTAGGAGTTATCTCCCAAAGCTGTTTCACAACAAGCAGAACTACTAAAGACCTCATTCGAGATTGTTAGGAGATTAGAAAGGAAAGTTAAATGGGCCCATAGTGGGAGAAATTAAACATCTTTTAGAAAACAATAATTTTTCTCGAAACAGATGCAAGAATGCTTAAGAGAGAAACTGACTATTTTTCCTCAGGAATCTTCAGCACCAGACAGAAAACAACAACAAATGAGCAAGGCTGAAGCTGCTTCCAAGAGGAAGAGTATCAGACCCTGTACTGGATTGGCAACTGCTCCTTTCCCTAGAGTTGTAGCTGATGACAAATCCAGATGATGGAAAGGACAAAGTTGTGTCAGCAAGAGTCACTCTGCAGCTCCTTTCCTAGTGCCACAGTATTCCCATCCTTTTTCTTCAGGGTGAGTTCTGTTTCTCAAAATAAACCATTTGGTGGGTTTGGTGCACCTTTCACCCAACCACAATCTCCTGTGGGAGCCGCCTACAGCAAAACCACCCCTGGGATTCCACCTGAGTGTCTGGTTTGTTCAGCCTGCACCGTGCAGCATCCTGCTTGTAAGATCTTGTGTAAAAGGAGGAAGAGGGATTTGCTCTCTCTTAATCCCTGAACTCAAGGCATTCATATCCCAGCAGCGCTGGCTTTGAGGACCAACTTGCTGACGTATCTGCTTTGTTTGAGGATGGAGACACATGGGGCAGCTGTGCCTCGAAACTTGGCAAGCCTGTGCTGTAAAAAATACCCTTCTTGCATTGGTAAGGACTTGGATCACAGAATCACAGAATACCCTGAACTGGGAGGGACCCACACAGATCATGGAGTCCAGCTCCTGGCCCTGCACAGGACAACCCTCCAAATCCCACCATGTGTCTTAAGAGTGTTGCCCAGACACTTCTTGAGCTCTGGCAGGTTTGGAGCTGTGACCACTGCCATGGGGACCCTGTTCAGTGCCCAGCCACCCTCCGGGGGAAGAATCCATCCTAAACCTCCCCTGACACCACTTCATGAACTGTGTAGACTGGATAAGACCAATCAGCTGTGAGTTATACCCTACAACCAACCCCACTTTGTACTCTGGGAGTTGAAGAGCAATCTGCCTGCTCTTCTGTACAAACCTTTCTGGTATATAACAAAAATAAACAAAGAACCGTCTCCAGTGCACAGGCCAAAGATCTTATATTTGCTGGAGGAAACATACACAAGCATCTTCCAATGGAAACAGTGTGATGTCTTCTTGCATGTCCAGAAATTTTTCATTCTGTCATAACAGTGTAGTCTCTCCACTCTTCTTCATAAGCCCTTCATCCCTCTTTGCTAATGGTTTACAATATAGAACAATTTAACTGTATATATTGATGTAAATCATGTCACCTTCTCTCTGAATTATATGAAATAATTCATACTGAAGAACACATGGAAGGGTTTTTAAGGCTGCAATTCATCTTCAGATTTCCATTACCCTGGGCAAGAATAAAAGCCAGATACAAATTTGGCTCTTTCCTTCAGAAAGGAAAAAATGTAGTTATTTAGTACCTGAAACTAATAGTTTCTCTATGTTCATAATTTGGACTGTACAAGCTCTGAGGAAGGTGTGTTAGCCAAAACTCCCTCCACTGACATAAGGGGAACTACGGACAGCAGACAGCATAATTTATGTTGTTTCTGAAGTTCCAGCTTGTCAATAATACTGAAATAAATACAGATAAACACAGATTCTTTCCATATTTTTAACTTCTTACCCACTGTATTTCCATATCAAGTCCAATCTGTCTGAAAATTACAGCTGGATGATTTGACAGGAACTGCCCCTTGTCCCATTCATCCCTAGGGTGCAGAAGCTGTATTTCTTTCAGAGTGGGGAGTCCTGCCCTGTGTCCACTCTGCTCACTGGGTGCACAGGGTTTGGATTGGTACCATGGATTGGCAACCACTTCGCTCAAGTGGCCACCACAGCTATAACCAGGAATGACCCTGCAGATTCCCCAGGCTAGGGAGAAACAATTTTGTAATCTTTACATTCCTGCAGCTATTTGGAAAGCTTCCAGACTTCTTTTAAACTAGTCATATTTTACTCAACTTGTGTTTTCCCATCTCTGGTTGCCAACACTAGCCCACAGGGTGGCTGATTTGCACGTAAGATCTGATATTGAAATACAGGCACTTAAACAAGAATTGGGGATTTAAATTGGGTCCAATTTAGGTATATGAAATAAGACTTTCATACATTTTTTTCTCAACCTCACCACCCAAAAGTGAGATTCAGATATCCATTTAGTTGGCCACATCTGAGAAACTGGCACTCAAACATATACAAGCTCATTAAGTATGCAATTATGGTCACCTAATTGTGGTATTGCACACAGGGGCAATTGCTTGGATTTCCTGTGGGGAAAAATGAGCATGAGTTTGCTGTGGAACAGGAGAACATTCAAACTGTATGCAGCTGCACTTGTATGCACAAAATGCATGGAAAATCCTTGATGTGGGGCATCTGTGTTAAACCACAAAAGGATAGCCCCAGAAACTCAGGTATTAGGAGTTAACATTATAATAGCACGACTTTTGAAATCCCTCCTTGTACTGTCACTTTAAATGTTTTATTGATTAAGGCCTAGATTACTTAACCTAAAGCCCTGTATTTATATTTAGCCAAGGTAAGTTATGAGTCACAAGTAATCCTTTTGATCCAGAGGTTGCCATGGGTCACCAGAGAAATGAGTTGAGTTATAATATCCCAGCAAACTAGCTGTGTGTACGTAAGAATAAATTAAATAAACTCTACTTTAGAAGGTCTCAGTGATTCCATACCCTGTTTCTGTTTAACCAGAAAATGTTGTGTTTGCTTTCTCTACTCCCCCAATCTAAAACCAAAATATATTTGTGATGACAGATGCAAATACAGTCACTGATGTTTGTAGCCAGCTGAATTGTCTTTCCACTAAGGGTGTCAGCACTTCGGTCCCAAGCCTTCAGCTGAGAACTGCTCTTTAAAAACACATGTGAATAAATTTGACTCAGGTGACTTCTCTGTGCTCAACTGTATGTTGAAGTGGCATTACCCAGGTATGTTTGCATCTGTCAGATTGAGTCTGCTGTTTACTACTACAGCCAAACTAAGCTGATCTTCATAATCTTCAGAGCCTGCAAGACAGGTGAAATAAAAGTATGGGTCCAAATATTCCCCTCTGTGTGCAACCCAATTCCAGCCACAATGCAGTAAATTATTGCAGTCCTCAGGCAGGCCAAGCCTGTAGACCCTAATGAGAATAGGAAATCTCTTTCTTCTTGCTTTTTATAGTTTTGGATCAGGTTAAACAAGGTGGTGAGCACCCACATCTCCCCTTCAAGTCCCACAGGCCTGGCTTTGCATCAGAATCCGCTTCACAGGCACTGCTGCCTGGGACAGTTGTGGATGCAGAGAGCCCCCTCAGTGAGGGTGCTGAGTGAGGTGGCTGCACAGCCACCCCTGTGCACACAGCTGGGCCCTGCACACACGGTGGTGGGAGACTGAGATCTCTGCGTACTCTGGGGGAGGACACAGAGTTACTCCAGAGCATGCAGAAGCTGTGCTTGCAAATTCTCTCTCTGGACAATCAGGAAATTTTGCCTAACACTGGCCTGCTGACAGACCTTGAGCTTTAGAGCAGACATAGCCCAAGTCATAGGTCTGAATTCACTTTGAACTGAAATTGGTATCATAAAGTAGCAGAGCCTTTTGCTTTGTTTGCTTTCTTTGGTGTGGTTTATTTTTAAAATGTATGCATATTTCCAAGAAGCATCTTGAAAATTTATTTTTATCGTGGAAATGGAATGTTTCTTGGCTTGCTGTGAGTCTATTGGTGTACGCTTATGTCCTAGATCAAGTTATTGTCAGCAGTTGCATACCAAAACCATGCAGAGATTGAAACAGATGTGACTTCCCATCCAAAGCAGGTAGACCTTGCCCATATGAAGCTGGATGACCAGAGGCTCATGGGACTGTCCACTGACTTCTCCTGACATAAACCTACTGAGGTTTACTGGGCTTGCTCGAAATATGAGATACCTCATAGCCATCACAAAACAGATGATGAGCCCCAGATGTTCAACGCTCATGGATTACTAAGGAAAGCAAATAGGGGGAACAACTTTTAAGGACTTAAACAAAAAATGTCTGGCCCATCTTAGGTTCCTAACTTGCCAAGTGGGTGAGTGTCTGTTCGTATCCAAAGAAGTGTGGCAGCCCTGGGGCTGTAAAGTCATTGCATTAAAAACTCTCCATGAGTTGGGACTATAGATCCCATGGAAATGTGGCAGCTGGCTGCAGATTACTTCAGCCTCTGAGTCTTCTTTTAACAAATGCTCCAACTTTATAGCAGCAAAAACAGATTCATGAAAAAATCCTCATCGCAATAACTAGGGGAGACTGGGAAGAGTGATAGTTCCAGGGCTTTGAAGTACATAACTGTCAAAACTCCCATTTTTTATTAGGTTGCTCTTCCATCCACACCAATATGTTGTTGTGTAATTAACTGGGCTTAGTTGCACTTAATCTATAAGCATAACTCAGAGAAAGACTTGACCTCAAGAGATTTCCTGTTTTACAAGTGGCCTGTTTTTGCAACAAAAGGATAATAAACAAAGGAGTACTTCACTGCCCTGGTTCAGCAAATAGTTCCATATTGATAGACTCCAGTACTGAGCAATAGAAGATCCACTGACTTCTTCTTTCTATATACCACCAGCATTTTCTCTTTCATTCACAGGAATTTACGTATTTATGTTAACCAAAAGCAGAGCTAGTTTGCAAAAGTGCCCTCCGCTTTTGCATGATCTTTTTTCTCCATATTTGATGCTCAGTTATTGATCTACGACTCACAAAACCTTCTGCTTACCAACTTCAGCAATGACTCCATCCCAAAGCTGAATTCCTGTATTGCAGTGTTCAGTTTTACAGGTTAATAGTTTGTCATTTGCTTGAACACACAGGAACTCGTTGGCAATTCATCATTCTTCCTTAGTTCCTTTTGTTGAGTAGGCAGGTCCTGGTAAAGCTGACCTTTGCACGGGTTTAATGTTTCCCCTTCACAGCTTCAAGGCTAAGGAGTTTGACTGACATCAATAATTAATTTTTGAACAAATACAGCACACCTTTTCCTATGGTTCCCCTCCAAGGTATGAGTCTTTGTGCATTGCAAAGGCATGTCATGAACAGGGGAGTCCAAAGGATGCTGGTGTGGATCAAAGTCTAAGATTCATCCTGTCTCAGTGCAGTTGTTAGTGCCATGTCTCACCTCTGCTGTGCTGTCATGTCCTTCTGCATGTCATAGACCAGAAAAAAACTCAGTGTGTGCACTGCAAAGCTCAGTACATTCAGGACAGGCTGGACCAGCTGCACTGAACAACTCAGATATCTGCTTTGGGCACATTAATAACCACAACAGGTCATTATGGGAGCAGGGTCACTTCAATCAGCTGTGAATGTCAGAGAAATTAAAAAGAAAAAAAAGATCCTCAGATTCTGCCCAAGCAGAATCTTTTTGCCCAGGGGCAAAAGAGGCCATAATGTGGAAAAACCCAGCAGTGGTCTCGCCCCTTCCTTTGCTATTCTGGCCTGAATGGGAAGTCTTGGTTTGCAGGGCCACGGGAGGACTGGAACAATGCAGCAGGCCATCTCTCTTCTCTTTCATTTCTGGGTGATGTAGACGAGATGTAAGCCAACCAAATGAAAGAGAAACCGTCTTCTTGGCAGTCTGATGGGAATTAAACCCTCCCATAAGGTGATGGAGAAAAGGGGAGAGGATTCATTAAAGCATAATATTTACCTCTCCTGATATAGCTGACCATTGCTCATCTGCGATTTATTGGTCTGAACTGGTCACCAGTATTGGCACAAAAACTTAACAGGCAGAAAAGGTTACTGTGAGAGAAAATGATGCAAACTTGGAAAAACCTTTGCTAAGTCTGCCTTGTCAACTTTGCTGTGTATATCAGCATGTGCTGGCAACTAAGAAAAAGAACAGTTAAAAACAGTAAGTCATTAATGTTCATAGGTAATGTCTCTCATATTTTCCTTGCTGGGTAGTTATTATAATTTCTGTTCTTTTCAAGGACACTCAGACTAAACAACCAGGGTACTTTAAGCCATTATTTTTTATCATTCCTCTATTTCTTTAAATGAAGCATCTTTGAAATATCCAATTTAAAATTTGGGTAAACAACCATCCCGATGCCTTCATCTTTCAGAGTCCTGAATCCTAAGCCATGCTGGCCACAACTCGACCTTGCAAGAGACTGATCTGGGGAGAAGGGAGGAATCTGGACAACAGGTGCTGTGTCAGAATCCCTTGCCTTTGAGGGCAGCATAACTTACAGTGCAATTTGTATTGCAACATAAATCAGGGCTGCCTCAAGCTCCACATAATTGCTCTGGTGCAGAGTCTGCAGTTCATGTGATACGGTGGGGGCTGAGGGCTGGTGGTGCAACAGATGTTGGTGAAGAAATGAGGTGACAAGTGACATGGCCTCCATGGCACCAGACTCCAAAGAGAAGTGAAGGACAAAGGCAGTTTTCTGATAGAGGCAACTCCTCAACAGCAGATAGGCAAAGGGAAGATTTGGGGAAGGTATTTCAGTTATAGAAGGAGGTACACAGATGCTTTGGAACAGCCCAGAGTTCTACCTGCATCTTGAGAAAATGGTAAAATTCTGAATCGAAATGGAGGAGAAGTGAGATGAGTGAGGTCTGTCCTTCTGCATGCAAGGTGGAGGAGGATTTTCTTTGCTTTTGAGCATCTCGCAACGTGGCCTGTCTGTCACATATAGAAAGGGAACATTGGTGTGTTTAGATTTGCAGGAGTGTTTCCAAATGTGCAGCACATAACATTACAGGTTCTTCTGGGAGATGCTTGGTGAATCCTCTTTGAGGTGGCTGTTTACTTCAGTCTCCATGGGCAGGAAGCAAGGGAAGATTTGTAGGTGGAGGAAGCCTGGGCTGAACAGTCTCTGGGAAGAACTACAGTCAGGTCTGGTGAGGAGATCTGAGTATTATGTTGTTATGGGATTCGATGTACATAAATCTGGGTTGTAGCAGAGGGATCCATATGACTGTGTGGTGTCTGTGGCTGCTTAGCAGTGGTGGAGAGACACGTGCTTGTAAATACTGCTTTGCATTTCCCTCTTGTCAATGAACTTGTGTGAGTTTGTAGATGCTCAGCTCCTGAGGATTTCCCATCACCTTCATTCCAAGGATGAACTGGAGCAGGTTCTCCCCATATGTCTAACTCTGGTGGGCCCAAGTCTTGTTTCCCAGCAAAGCCAGAATGAAGCCAGACAACACTGGCCACAGATCCCAGTGCAAGGAATTGAACTATCTCCATTCTCTTGAGTATGACAACGCAGCTGTGCCACAAGCCCCTGCAGATAAGGGGGCAGAAAATCCTCCTGAATCTTGCCGTCATGGTGTTGTGACCTCATTCTAGGGTAACTCTTGTGTATGCTGTAATGTCCAGACACCAAAAGAGCAGCAAAGATTGATATTTCATGGCCATTGTAGGACAAACTCAAACATATGGACACAGGATGAAGGTGGGACATGGTTCTCATCTAGTCATACTCTTAAGTAATGTTCTTGTGACAAAACTCTGAAAAAATGGAAGTCACCTGGCACTAGAACAGATGTCACTGTTCTTCAACCAAACCCCACCTCTAATCCTCTTTTTTTTAATGTGTTTGAGACAGACTGTAACAAAAAATAAAGGAGGGAGAAGGAAGTCAGGGGGAATCGTAGATCTTTACTGCACATACCACGACAAGGCAGCACAGTGGAAAGCACTGCTGAGCTTTGAGGAGCTGGCAGGCTTGAAAGTTTGTAGGCAGGGTTGCAGGCAGCTTCTCCTTTTACTGGAACTTGGAAAATTCATTAGGCCTGAAAATTGCCAGATCTGCTCTGAAGGGAAGAGAGAAGGGTCATGTAAAGTTTGGAGAAAATTCAAACTGCTTTCTTTATTTTTTTTTTTTAATTTGTAGATTGTGAGAAATTGACCTGAGCTTCCAATTGTAAAATTTTGTCAAACATTTATGTTGGGTGGGGTGGATCCAGCCAGGAGATACAGTGATGAAGTGTTGGGCCTGGGCAGTTTCCACTGGCAGAGATCTTCTGGAACCCAGGCTGGATTTTAAAGCTCCCAGCAGGAGTAAAGCTGGCCACTGGTGCTCATTCTGTTCTGCTGCTCCATCAGCACTAATCCACACGTGCAGCAGCACCCCAGTTATTTATGGCTGACTTATATTCAAAAGTTGGTTATGACTGCTCGCCAGAAAGATGCAGAAGGAAACCTGGGGGATGCCTATGGCAGAGGGTTGTGCAGAGTGTGTATCCAAAGGGTGAGGGCAGGGGTAAGAGCACGGAGCAGGTTGATAATGAGTTCTGAAAGCCGGGATTTGTTGGCCGCTGATTAACAAAATGGAAAACCGAGGTAGAGTGCAATTAGGAGGATTACTGTGAGCTCATAGCTCCTCCCCAGCTCCTGAGAGAGTGGTTTGTTCAACTGACCTTTTGTTGGGCTGGGCTGGAAAGATTTAAATTAGCTCAATGCATGAATATTTTCATTTAATAAAACTGCCCCCAAATTTGTTTGGAGTTCCCAGGCTTCTTGGGAGAAAAAGAAAGAGATCAATTATGTTCTACAAAAACAATGACATTTTACCCTCTGTATTTACTCTTCCAATAGAAAATCTGCAGTCGGCCAAGGTCCCTATCACAGCAGCTCTCCCGCCCTGCATTCCACATGCCCTTATAAACACCCAAATCCACTCGGAAAAGCACTTGACTTCATTCACCAGTCAGGGCTTCACCTTCCCTGCAGTAAAACAAATTACCCCAAAGTCTTACCGACAGATAAACACTCTTACTCTGAAGAATTTAAAAATAGGTGGAGAGGAACAGAAAACCATTCAAAGACGTGCGTGTGAAACCCAGGAGCTGCTGGAGGCACATTTTGGGCCATCCCCCAGGGCACTGGGAGAAGGTGGGTAGGGCGGGACCAGCTGGTGCCCAGCAGCTGGTGAAGCCTGGGCATGTCTTCCTCATGCCTGCTGCTTCCAAGCTGACCATTGTAGGAGGGCAGGGCCTGGCCAAAAACACTGAAAGCTCAACAACAACTCATGAATGTTCATTTGGAAACTCCAGCTGCATCCCTTGAGCGATGCTGCCTGGATGAAACTTGCTGAGCTGTCCTCTCCAGCAATGGCATGGGGAGGGTCAAGGGAAAGCAGCACCAAGGCTGAGGGACATGGGGCAGAGTGAAGCAATCCCTCCTCTCCCTTTGCCTCAGCTCCCTTGAGCCAAGGCACACACAGAGGTTTCGGGGCAGACACTGTCCAGAACTAGCCCATTGCTTTCTTAATATCCCCAGTTTAAACCCTACGTGGTGCTCCAGAGACACAGGGGCTGGTACAGGCAGCTGTGTCCATCGTTCCCCAGTGCGTTTCACTGAGCCTGAGACAGGCAGCACAACCTGAGAGGAAAGTATAAAAAACAAGGGGGCCATTTTATACCCAAACAGGAAAGGGGAATCCTGGGACAATCATAGAATGGTTTGGGTTGGAAGGGACGTTAAAGATCTTTTTGTTGTAACTCCCTGCATTGGGCAGGGACACCTTCCACTAGACCAGGTGGCTCCAAGCCCCATCATCCTGAACACTTACAGGAATGAGGCATCTGCATCATCTCTGGGCATCCTGTGCCAGGGCCTCGCCACCCTCAAATCCAATCCAGCCCTGCCCTGTGTCAGTTTGAAGCCATTCCCGCTTTGGGCGGCTGACAGGGGTGTGGTGCTCGGTATGGAGGGCAGATTCAGACACAGGCACCGAGATGGGCGTCAGCAGTCTCAGGGGCACTGAAGAAATGTGGAGAAAGGGAATAATTGAAAAGTCACTAAAATATCCTCTTTCCTTTGAAAACCTCCCCATGTGGTTTGCCTGAGTACCAAGCAACTTAATTGTTGGACGCATTTAAGTAATATTAAACTCTGCCTTTTTTTTCTCCATGTTCAAAGCAAAAGGGCCTGTATCGGTGTGATTCATTTTTTAAAGCCTTTTAAAAGTTCTCTTTGGCAACACCTCTTTGAAGTCTAATCCAATCTGCAATATATGTCTTCCAAGTTAATCCCAATTTTTGCAGGACAACCAGTAATGTTACATAAAAACATTCCAAAGAACAACAGGAGTTCAAAGCACAAAATAGTGAACTCTCCTGGTAAGGGGACAATTCTGCTACTTACAATAGCATAAACCCCCAGTTACTTCAGCAGTATGTTGACCATGCAGGACTAGCCCTCCTGGAAACCAATTTACTTCTCAGTTTTGCTGGGTTTATTCTGTATTTGCCACTCAGAGTGAGATTTAGGTTTAAAATGTTAATTTTTAATAAAGCAGCAGTTTTATTTTAGAAGCTTCCAGGAACTGGTTCTGGTTTGTGTTCATTGCAGAGCTTTATAGCTTTCTCAGGATCTCTAGACCTTCCATACGCATTTTCTAAGCACCTTCCTTCACAATCTGTGCTGTATTATGTGTGATCCCTGAAGAGTGAAGTTAGGGACTCCTTCTGATACAAAAGAAAGAACTGGGTTAAAAAAAAGGAGTGGAAAGACCCTTAAATGGAAAGGAATATCCATAAGTGGAAATTAAATTCTGGGTTACTCTACCAATCCTTAAATATCACAAATAAAAATCTCTTTAGGGCTAGCAGACAAAGTCCTCTGGCTTCAAGTCAGAGAAGGAAAAATCAAACCTGGAAATAAGAAGTGAACTTTTAAACACAGTGTAAGTTATTAATAAAACAGTTTCCCAAGGGACATGATAGAGTCTCCACCACTTGAATTCTGTCTTATTGTCCATTAGAATTTTCATCACAAAACCCCTTTCTCCAGCTAACCCTCCAAAACTCCAGTTCTGTGTCCCACAGGGTTAAATCTGACTACCTTCCTCATCTCCTCAGCTCCATTCACTCTTTTTGCTCAGCCTAGCAGGATGACTGACATAATTACACACCACAGAGATCGTTTTCTAAGCCTGTGTTGGTTTTGACACTGGCTGTTTCTACAAGGGCTTTTGTGCCTCGAAGCTCCTCCATTATTTTCCAAGAATATTTGGTCTAATGAATAAGCAACTCTTCTCACAGACTCTGCCTCTCCAAATCTTTTATTTGGAAAAATCCATAAAGGGGCTCTGTCACGTGCTGTAGAGCTTTGTGCAGGAATGACTGACTTGAGTGAGAGAAGGGAAGCCCCTGTTATTTGTGTGATCTCCAGGACCTTCCAAACGGGCAACTCTTCCCCTGTGTTAGTACTCATCTCCAGATTGAGCTGGGAAAGGCTTTGCACTAGGGTTTGCCCCTAAACCTCCCAAGCACGGAACTATGTTGCTGCTTCTTTGTCATCAGAAAAATGCCTGGGTAAAAGCAGTGTCTGGTCTGAGCTGTTTTGGGTTTGGTTGTTGGGCTTTATGTTCCTGGATGGTGGGTGCAGGGATATGTCATGCTCCCGAGCCAGCTTTTCTGAGCCACAACTGCTTTCCAGGATTTTCATCATGTGGCACAGGTGTTCTGCATTATAACTCATTTTTCACTCCCAGGGCTGTAAGGGGATAGGACATTTCTACTTATTATTGTCTTTTTTTTTTTGTTTCTGGAAATGATCTGCATTGGTGTTTGCAGCTTGCTGATGGCTCATTTGCACCGTGAATGGTATTGATATGTCTTGTAATGCGACCCAGCAGATTTACTGCACAATTGGCAACATTAGAGAACCCTGAGACACCAGCCAAAACCCAGAATAGATTAGGTAGATTGCTATTGCAGATACAATATATATCTACAGTGTCCTTCTCGGGGTTCTTTTGGATGCTGCTGAATGTGTTTGGCTATGGAACATAAATCTGTTTCCATCTGCATTTATTTACCTTGCAGAGTGTACATGATGTTGGTGTGTCATCTGTGCATGCACATGTCCCCCAGTGTTCCTATATATGGGTTTAAACACATGTATATTATGTATCTACCACATATTTTTCAGTTCAAGAACCTCTCACATGTCATTCCATCTGTTCCCTTTTACTGATGGAAAGGACATGTTTAGTGATAAGTTATTTTTCTCTTATTCTCTTTCCTGAAGATGTGCTGTTGGTCTGCAAGAGAAAACGTAATAAAAGTGTTCACACAACAAGACATGAATGTAGCATACACTTTGTAAATAGAAAATAGTGATGTGTGGAGTTGATAAAACCTTAGGCAAAATTTTTCTGCAAAAAAATGTGATTAAAACAGAGTTTCCATCAAGAGCAATTTGTTGGCAGGAACTAATACATAAAATTAGCACCTTTCAGGAGATATATTTCGGAGCCCAGGTTTTCCTTTCTCCAGTGA
Source organism: Oriolus oriolus (assembly GCA_013400235.1). Lineage (NCBI taxonomy): Eukaryota > Metazoa > Chordata > Aves > Passeriformes > Corvidae > Oriolus > Oriolus oriolus. Next base: position 77,784 of record VXBT01011167.1, read on the forward strand.
AAAGACAAAGTTTTCAGCAGAAGAAAGGCACTGTCCATGGATTTCTTTTAGTTGGAATAACAATTTTCCACAGAAAAAACCCCCAGGGATTTTTTTGCTGTTTTTTTTTTAATGAGGTCTATCTGTGTGGTTTTCTGGCTTCAGACAGAAATCTCAGAACTGGCTTAAACTAATATCTGTCTAGATGAACAAACCTAAGTTAGATTTAGGTCATATGTTAAACACTCATGTTCCAAATGTTTGCCTTGTGGCCTGTATGACATCACAATGTTTCACCAGCATAATCTGACCCCTTTGTCAGACTGATAAACAGCTCGTTAGATCATGCTGCCATCTTCAGAGTGGGCTGACCCCTTTTTCTGGTCAAAAAAATGCTCACCTCACTTGTGATAAGCAGAGGACTCAATAACTGGTTAGGGAAGTACTAAATCTGTGCAGCCATAGTGGGGAAGGACATAGCCCCTAATCCAGAGGTTGCACAATAACATGGCACAGTTATTAGATGATTTTAGCTGAGAAAACTCATATTTGCATCCTGAAACAGATTTTACCAAGTTCATAGCTCAAGGTGACTCATGCAAACCCAGCAGTTGGGATTTTTAGGCAGTCAGGGCCTGCTACAGATCTGAAGAGACTAAATTCATTTAAGTGGGACAAATTGAAGTTACCTCCCATGGAAGCTTTCCCAAAGTCAAAACACCTACAGTTATGGGTTTCTTTTTTCCTGGCTGCAGAAGACTTGGCCTTGAGCAAAAAGCAGTGGAAGAATTTCGGCAAAAATAACTCCTCTGTCTTTACCAGAGTTATATTTCCAAGAACACAGGCCCTGAAGAAAAGAGAGCAACTTATTCTTTTAATTTTAAACTGAAAACTGAGATTCTACTTCACATTTCTAGGTCTCTTCTGCTGAGAAAAAAAGTTAGAAAGGCCAGTGGCTTTGCAGATCTACAAAATTCATCTCGAGCTGTTCTGAAAATAAACAGCATCAAAACTCGATAGTTTCACTGAAATAAAACCCTGCAGTAATAAAACAAATGACTAACACTTTCTATTGGTCTACATAGCATAGAACATGAAACATACATGTAAGCAAGTCAAGATGGATGAGTCATCTTGACTTAATAAAACTTACAAATACTTGCTAAATATTTGAGAAGTCACATGCCAGGAGCCTTCATCACTTGTTTTGTTAGACTCCTGCTTTGCCAAGTCAAAACAGTCAGAAATCATAAAAAATAATCCACACAATCTGTCTGAAAACACAGTTTTCTCGCACTATTTTTCTTGCTTTACAACAGCGAGTCCCTCATTCTGCCATCAAAATTTTGCAATAGAGAGCATGACTTCCTCTTCATAAGGTAAGCAAATGTTTTGCATTTATCAAGTTCCCAGAGTCTAAATGGAGAGAGAGTCAGCAGACCTCACATGTTTATGTTTCCTTACTGGAAATGAGCCACGGGAAGTTGCAGTTAAAAGGTTGCTGTGTCTTGGGGTTCAAGTGACACAATAGGCTTCAATGACTAACACTGCTGAACATCTGAAGCTCTGTTTGCCTTAAGTATGAATTATAAGTGCTCAGAACCTCTGCAAACAGGGCTGGAAACCAGAAAGCTACATTTATTCATGAAGCACACTGCTGGTTCAGGTTGGTTCACAATCTTGTTTTCCTATTAAAAAAATAATAATTGCCCTCAACTCTGCACCATCAATCTAAACCACCTCCAACCTAGATGTTCAACATCTGGGTTTCTCTGGACACATTTTCCCTCTTCTCTTGGAAATTTTGCCTGAGTTCAATTTGGCGCTTTTTTTTTTTTTAATTTAGGAGGGGATATCCAGATGCTTAGTAATCCATCTGGGCTATTGTGCCAGTTAGGCTGCTGACCACCCTGAAATTTCAGCTCTGTCCTTTGTCTGTGAGTAGATCAAAGCAATCTCGAATGTGCAGGGAGATAAGTGCTTTGGGGATGGTCAGACCTTCAGCTCAGGAGCTGCAGGCACAGCCTGCGCCAGTGATAAACATGATACGTTCAAGACACAGTGGGCTTACTGTGCCAATGCATGCACACAAGGACTGAGGCTTCCCAGAAATGTCAGGCTCATTAAACACGCCAAAAAGTGAAAACCTCAATTGGTTTCTGGAAAGAAATACTGCAGGGTAACCCAGGAGTGCATGAAAAGTCCAGGCAGGTGACAAGAAAAACTTGTCACTTCGAACAAAATCGGGGGATACAGCTGGACAGGTGGAAGAACAGAAGGTTCTGAGCCAATTTCCCTCCAAGTTACCTGTGCAGGTTGAACCTGTTACTCGCTAAGCAGAAATGTAATAATCACCAGTGAAACCGGCTGCTCTTCCCTTGCAACTGTGCTCCATAAATCAGAGCTCAGGTGTGGCCCTTTGGCAACAGAGATAAATAAGTGATTGGATGTCAGTGGAACAAAACAAGCGATGGAAAGGGCTAAACGTTATACACTGAGTTGCCGGGGAATTAAATTAGCTCAATTGACTGTAGATGGATAAAATTTCTCTCATTACCTGCCTGTTGTGTTTCATTTGCCATTGAAGGGCTCAGTGCAGCTTTAGCTCTCTGCTGTGCACATGTTCAGTGCCTGGGAGGAGTTGGTGCTCTGCTGAGCCAGAGTTCTACAGTTATAAACAGGAAGGAATATCATTTGGCTTTTAATGCAAAATTTGTGTCCCACAGCCTTCCTCCCGTCAGAATTCATCATTTGTCTCTGACACAGAGGAGGAACCGCAACATTACTGGGAAAAGGAGAGAAGTTGCTCCTTTTTGGAGATGGCCTGTCTCCAGCTTTGCTTCAGCTCAGCCTTTGTGCCCTGGGACAGCAGGCTACTGAACTCCAGTGGTAATTACAGAAGTCGGATTTCCAACTGGCTGATCAGCTTTCCCACAGATGTCCCCAGAGGGAACATATGAGCCACCTTTAACCCCGGAGCCTGTAGTTTGTCCCATGTGGCACACCTTTTTTCACTGTCACCTGCAAGTGAAGGTGGCACACACTCCACAGACAACCTCGTGCTAAACAAAAATTTATGAAGCTGAATGACTTGGGAGAAGCTTGTCTGAGCAGTACACAGGGCAGTACTGGAGCCCTGGAGAGAAATAATGTAGCCTAACCCTCATTCACAGAGGGCAAATAATTTTTCCCCATTCTATCTGCTTATTGCTGGAGCCTTGCTGGAGCCTTGTTAAGATGCTCAGCATCTTCTGTCCCTTTGCTTTGTGTCCTGAAAGAAGCCGCTAATTGTGAATTAAAATGGATTCCCCATGTCCTGCTCTTCACAGTGCACTCAAAGGGAAAACGCTCAAAGCTAAGCAACCTGTAACTATAAGAAAATGCATTGACTAAGTGAAATTTTTTTCAAGGTTAAATGCATAGGACATCAGAGTGACGTTTTCCTGTGGGGCTGTAGGGTCACCATGACTGTTCTGATCTGCTCTGTCTCTTTGAAGGCTGTTTTCAAACACATTTTTTTAAGCAGCCAATGACTGTTGTGATAAACGGAGTCACTCCTTGATTTACATTTTGGTGTGTATTAGGCTCTGAAGGAAGAACTATAAATTTGTGGGCTTTTAAAATTTTTCCAGCCAAAACAGAGTAGTAGGGATGCAAAGAGGACAGCCCTTTCCAGGTAGTCTTTGTCCATTGCATACCTCTACCCCTGGACCTTGAACCTTCCAGCACATGTGGGGTCTTTAGTGCACAAATCAGGTTTTTGTTGAGGGGCTACTGACTGCCTTCCTTGGGGGAGATGGCCAATGATACAGAGGTCTGTGCTAGTCACACCTATACAAATAACCAAATTATACTGGAGGAAATCATGTGTGGTATATTTGTGGTTAATGCACAGTTTTTAATGTAATTTTTGGTGAAATAATGTACATCGTGAGTAGGTATTAGAAATCACTGCTGCCTTAACTTCTGTTTGGCTCTTAAGTGAATTTCCTTTCTTCCTGAATCCATTGCTGGTACCTTCCCAAATCCTTGCCTCAGGCTCTTTAAAAATCCCTGTTTCTGCATCAGTGGCTAGATGCTGTATTATCTCTTTTTAGTTGTAAAATTTCAGAGGTGGGAATAAAAAAACCCTTGGAAATCTGACAGTTGAGCACTATTGCCTCTGCCAGGAGGAGTGGTGCTTTAGACAATTCTGTGTATGAAATGAAAACAACACAAAGCTCTTTCACAACCTATTGACATTAGTGACATTTAATTTTAATTAAAACAGATCTTGTGGAGGATGGGAAATGAGCATCATTAAAACACCACTGTACTGGTAGTATCTGTGGTGGCAACACTGGTTAATTTTCCACAAAGTTTACTTATTATTACTATTACTATTACTATTACTATTACTATTACTATTATTATTATTATTATTATTATTATTATTCATATCAGTGCACATTCCTAATATGTCTAGAAGATGACCAGATTTCATGAGTTGTACAAAAACCTCATATGAGCATGAATAGGGATTTTAGCAATAAGCACAGAACAAAAGGACGAATTTTGTAGAAGATCTACCAGCCACCTGGGATCAGCTGGAACATGCACAGGGCACTTTCGGACCAGAAGGACACTGCTGCATTGTCTGTCTTCAGGAAAATTTATATCTCCAAGAATGTGGTACTACTTGTGTGAATAAGGGAAAAAACTGCAACGTTTTGGCCTCTTGGAGAAAAAAGAAAATACGTTCTTACTTCAGTCCCTGTTTTTCAACAGTTAGGGACACCAATTCTCCAAACCCTTTCAGTTATTTTTAAAAAGCTTATGTGGAGAATATGCAGACAGTTATTAAGTCATTTGTCTGTTGCAACAGAAGATTAGGAAGGGTTTGATCTTCACTCAGGGAGGGACATTGTCTTTACTCATAAAACCTTTCCTTTGAACATGCAGGGGTTCCTAATGGGGGCCTGGATTGCACCCCCACTCCTGCCCTATTACACCCTGAGGGAGCTTTTCCCTGGGGACTTTCCCATACATCATCCAGTCAAGAGGGCAGTGGTTGCTCCCCTCCTCTTCCCCCAGCTCCGTCATCGTGAACTCCCTCGTGGACTGAACCGTGGTTCACAAGCTCCAGGGACCCCCTGGGACCCACGAGGTCTGGTTGCTTCCTGGATAGACCTTTTTGTCCAGATCCTCCCTAGAGCTTCGATGTTGCTGCTGCCCAGCCTCGGCCTTTGGAGCTGATGCAGAGGCCGCTCCGTGGACCACCTGGGGGTTTCTCTTCCCACTTCAAGATGGAAAGACAATACAGGCTCACATGTGGTATGGTAAAAACCAGACACTTCCCTTGGGAATTCCTTCTGGGAATTTTTCAGGAATATGAAAAAGCTAAAGAATATAATCCCACAGCAAAACAAACTCAACACAGTGGTTTATAAACTGGTTTTGGAATTCTTTTGTATTTGTTGGCTGCTTTCAAGGAAATCACTCAATAATATATATCAATGACAATAACTTCACTCTATTATGTTTTTAACTACTGAAATTCAGTGGACAAACCATGGAGGGTAAGATTTGTACAATTAGTTATTTATTAGTGCTGAAATTTTAATGAATAATACTCTTTCCATTACTGGAATACTTAAATGTAATGGCATTTTCCCTTTTCGATAGTATCTGCCTTGGTGTCTCCTTCACTTCATAAACAGGGACACATCAAAGATTTTACACTACTGTAAAAAACCCTGAAATAAAATTCAGTGCTCTTATATGCCTGTTTTCCTAGGATTTTCAGAATATGGAACTTATTTTCATTTCTGAGTATCTTAAAGGTCTTAGCACCCCTTCCTTTTTAGTAATCTTCTTTGTGTTTGCTGTGCACTATGGTCCTCCTAATAAAACAAAATATTCAGACTCCCATTTTACAAGCTTTTAAAAGAACACCAGACTCCAGTGACTTGGTAAACCTCCTTTTCTTACCCAAAGCTTGAAAAAAAAGGAGTAGATAACTTGGGAATGTGTGGCATTCTTATTTGCCTCGAAAGCCTTTGATTTGACAGTATTTGCAACCACATTTTGTACGCAGTGGTTCAAGACAAGCAGTAACTGGGTCTGCTTATCTGGGGCTCTGCAGCTCCTTGGTGGGAATGACTCTTTACATAAAATCCAAGCAAAATGTACCTTTGCTCCTATTCTTTAATTGCACACAGAAAGCTAAGGAATTCTGGAAGTTTTTTTGTAGATGTGGGGGGAATGGCATATTTTAAATTCAATTTTAATATCTTTATTCAGTGTCTTTGTGAGTAAGATCTTTCACTGGGCCTGGAGGGGTAATGTTTTGTCACAGGAACAATATTATTCGTAATATCAGATTTTCAGGTTTTTTCTTCAAATTCATTTAAGTCTATTCTATTTAGAGGTTTGCAAGTCTTTAAAATGACCTCAGAGAATTCTGAACCTAAAATACTTCAAATTAACTGAAATTTCAATATCAAGAGAAAAGTGACAGCACAGGCTAGTCAAAAATTCTACAAAATCTAGTGACTACATGGCATTGAAAGTACATTTTCCTTTTGCAAAAAACCTGTTTAAGTAATTTCTAAAACCTTTCCATTATTTTGTTCCTTGAGTGTTTGATTTCTGCAAATGAAAACAAGTAATTTCAAAACATGGGAGTTGCTGATTATTTTCACAGTGATTTCCTCCAGTCCTACATTTCTTAAGTCAGTAAAAATAAAAAAACTGCCATTAGCTGATTACATTTATCTTATTTATTCTGCGCGTAGAAACCTCCTACGACCAAATAAGTTTTATTTTTATAGCAAAAAATGGGAGAGGTTTTGAGCTAAGAAAATGTGTTTTCTCTGCATCAGCAGAAATAACAGACAGAGAAACAGCTGAAATATCAGTGGTGGATCATAAGCTCCTTCTCATGTTCGTCTGTGCAGCTGAACTGTATGATAGCAGCTTGTTAGGCTGGAGGTTTTTATTGAAATGCCTATTGAGTAAAACATAATTCATGCTGCTGCTCGCCCTTAAAACAGGAAATAATATACCCATTTAACTTAATCACAATTTATATTACATGTGCATATTTCTAAACAAGTGCTGTAGATGGAGAGTTTGGTAGCAATAATATTTATGAATTACACTTTTAGTTAGCAAAGGAAAATGTGTGACCTCTTACATTTTGTTTGACATTTGAATTTGGTATCCCGTATATGTGACAGGGGTGATGGATGCTTATTAACACAGTGTATAAACAGGAAATGCTTCTAAGCTGACCATTTATTAGTGCAGTATGTGTCCAAACTGAAATTTGAATTTTAGCTGCAATATTCTTCTCTGATGATTGCAGAGCTGAAATATAGGTGGGGGTTTAAAAAAAAAATTTCTTTTGTTTTTTTTTTTTTCTCATTTGCTTTCCTCTACAGAATGGACAGAATTAACAGTATAAATTTTGTATCTATATCCATCTTCCTTATGGAACTTGCGTAAGTGTATGAACACAAAGACTTTTCTTTGAAGCGTAAAAACCAGAGACACAGGAAACATCAAGAGAAAGGATTTTGAAGAATTCATAGTGAATTTTCCTGAATTTTCCTAAACAGATAAATATATGCACCCACATTCCTTTCCGTCCTGATGTATGCACTGAGCCATTTCCCCCTTTACTGCAGAAAGGCAGGGAAGCACCATTCCTTCCCCAGAGGTCTGACAGCTGATCCACTTTGGATCTGTCCTCCAGGACTGGAGACATCATAATTTTTCATTCACACTTAACCGCTCTTTCTCAAGAACCTGCCCTTAAATTCCTGACAAATATCTGAAAAACTTTGCCAGTGAAAGTTTCAACACTTCATCTTATCAAAACAGAAGTGAAAAACTCCACGTATTTAGAAGGTTTCTCCCAGCAGAGAACAAGAATATAGTTTTTTTCTAAAAAGAAGCCAGTCCTCTCCACTTTTCCTGATGATTTACTGGAGGAAATATATAGAATAATACAGAGACACTGTTTCCCTTTCTGTATCCCATCTAAAATTAGCCTCAGGAGGGGGAACATGTATCTATTTTTCCTAAGCACAGCCTTAATAGTCCAAAGCATTTGGATAAAATTTATTTGTTTAACAAAAGAACTATGATGACATGGTAAACAGTGTAGGCCAAGGAAATTATTGTCTATGTAAAAACTCAGTGGAGAACTTCCACCTAGCTATTAAAAGTAGCAGGTATGAGACCATCTCCACCATTACTGCTCACATTAAATACCTTTACTAAATACAGAGCTTTCCACAGTGCAGGACCCAATCACAGGAAGGTTAGCAACCTGGAAATTGAAACTGGCAGATCTTTAATCTAACATTCTGCTTTTCAGTGGAAAAAAGTAACGTCTTTATAGATGAGAGTCAAAGGTTAAATTTAGTTTGTATCAAATTACAAAAATATGCTTTTGGTGAGGTTAGATTCTCATGCTCAGAGCAATTCAAACTGTAATGAAAGCAAACATTGAAAGAGATAATCCCATTAAAGATGAACTATTCACTTTAACCTCAAATATTTGGTAACTAAAATAAAACCATCCTAGTAGGAGGATGAAGTTCAGCTTTTAAGGGAAACTGGAACTCAATATTATACCTCAGACCGTACAAGAAAAAAAAAAGAGCTCTCCTCTTTCTAAAATAAAATGTTATTTGCGGGGAACAAATTAATTCATGTTCTTCTCTTGAGGTCTACACAAAACAGTGGTGACCCTTCTGGCAGTGTGTGCTTGTACACTGCAGGGTAAGGCGTGCTTTTCTCCAAACAGCAGCTTGTCCAGAAACAGGAAAGCCACGCTGTGCTGCCGGCCGTGGGGAGTGAGGAGCAGGGGGGTGGACGTCTGCTCTGGGGAGAGTCACGGGTGGCATCCCACTGCACAGCTCTGGGCCTGCTCCTCCTCCCAACACCACCGGCGCTGGGCTGTCTTCCTCTCACATCAGTCTCCTCAGCCACACAGCTGGCTTCTGAGAGGGAACTAATTCTGGCAAAAACCTCGAGTTTCAGCTCAGAATAAAACCTCGAACAACCCTGATTTCAGCCTCCCCAGTCTGTCCCCTGAGCCTCCCCAGCCTGGCACAAGGAGGGAGCACAGCGGGACCCCTAACACGGGGCTTGGCCAGGGTACTCTGTGTGGTTTGGAGGTCCTGGTAGTTTCAGATTATCTGTTTCTCTGAACAAAAAGGGGAGCAAGAAATATTTTTAAAGCCCCATTGCTAAAGAATTGAGCTCTTTAATATAATGTGACAAAGCTTTTGACTTTCAAGAAATACCAAAAACCATCTTTAATCCCTGAACTTCTGATACCCCATTGAAAACTCACCCATAAATGCAGCCACAGCCAGAGTCTTTCTTCATTCCTCAGAGGCCTGAATGATGATTTAAAGAATTTGGGAAGAGTCTCATATTCTTTCCTTTTACAACTTAAAATAGACTGAAACAAATTTTTTTTTAAAGGTTAAGAAAAAATATCATAGACTGATATTTCTTTTTTATGCCAAGTTTCAGCCTGGAGAAAATTTTATGGCTGAGTTCTAATCCACTGCAACCCCTGGTTTATAACAGAAATGCTGACACAATGATAACTGCAGCGTTACGAATGCTGGCGCTATGATATTTATTGCTCCCTAGTGCCAGCTGGGGTTAATCCTTACTAAATGCATTCATTTTCTGGCCTGGTGGAGAACAGATCACTCAGTGATCAGGCAGAGTTTGGATCCCTGGTAGCGTTAATGGGAGATATCACAGAAGACACAGTAAGTGAGGAGTCTTTAAGGGGGCTACTGAAGGTGTTTTTGGGGATTAAGTGGCCTTCTCTGGGGGCTTGAGCTCAAATCCAGAGTGTCTGTACTGAGAAGTGTCTTTGCTGCAATGGAACAGCACATGCTGAGAATTTTGTCTTTTTTAGTATCAAGGAAGGGTATGAAAGGAAACATGATGTGGTCATGTATCTGCACAACCAGCTGTGGAACAGATCCCACTGATTAAGAATTATCAGTCTCCCAGGTGATATCCCAGGTGGGATATCCAGGTGTGAACCCAAATATCCCAAATCCTCTTTGACATCGAACTGTCCTGTTTAACAGTGTTGGGAGAGCGGAGGAATGACAAGATCCCTGTTCAACACGCACCAACTTATTCTTTCAATATCTACCAGAGAAAGTGAAAACTACAGCTTAATTTTATTCACAAGTTTTTCACATCCCACCCTCACACACATTTATATTTTAGCAATAAAGGACCTGAAAATCTCACAAAAATTTCTCCATAAAGCTATGTGGGGCTATGGGTAAATTTTTCTGAGAGATTTACAGACCAGCATGGTGCTTGCTGTATTTATACGGCAAACTGGACAAACATGAAGGAATGTTGCAGATTTAATTTAGAAAAGAGTAGGATAAACTGGGCTTTTTTGCATTTTGCTCTTGCTCTGGGTTCTGCAGAACGAGCCTCAGCTCACCTGCCAAGCTCTCAGCTTGCAGACCTCAAGCAAAGGGGGTTTGCTTGCTATGAAAAAAAAATATCAGAACCAAAAGAGTGAGCATGTGTGCAAAGTTCACCACGAGTTCAGTGAATGATCATATTTTCCCCACAATAATAAATACTTCTATAATTTATAAATGCCTCGAAAGGCTGAGATATGTGGGGGATGCAGAATCAAAGTGGCTTGACAGGAGAGAGACAAAGGAATGAGCCAGAGAGTGAACTGACTACAAAATTCCTCGTCTCTGATTTGTTGCTTTTAGAACTTGTCCCCAGAGAAAAGGCTGCACTTTCTAGAGAGGCTTAAAAAATCAAAAGAAATCCTCTGGGCTTGTGAACAGCCAAGAAGAATTTAAAAAACCTTCAATTTGAACACAGAGCCAAAGAGTAATGCTCAAGATTTTCTGCTATTTAATAATCATTTTGTAAAATATGAGCAATGAGATGAGGAGAAAAGTCAGGCTTTTTATGAAAAGATTAAAATCAGAGATGTTTTCTTCATTTCAAGGCAATGTTCTGCCTTTTTACAGGGAAGCTTTCTAGTAAAAGAGAACCAAAGTAATTTTCATCAGAACTACTTAAAAGAAAAACAAGAAATGTTCAAGAGAACAGAAAGCCATGTTTTCAGTATTAGGAAAAACATGAATGTTTTTATTAAAAAGTCATTTTGAAAGAAATGGGGCTAATGCACTTTCCCTTGATATTCAGAGAAGCTGGAAATCAAAATAAAAATAGCTTTATTTTTGTTTAAAATTTCCACAGGGCAAAATGCAATGTCATGACCTTGTCTAACAGATGGAAAATAGAAAAATGTTCCTGTGAAGGAAACGGCCACTGGAACATTCAGGAAGGTGCCTTTAGGAGGCAAAAAATACTCATTTTCATTTACCCTGTGTCAGGTACAAAGGTTTTGTGTTGAACCATGGGCTCCAGGGCAGCAGGACAGACCGAGCACAGGGCTGCAAGGTCTGAGTGTCCCCACAGCCCAGGAATTTTTAATGGGAGCTGGGAGGGGTGAATGCATGGCAGAGCTAGCTAGAATCAACAGGATGGAGCTGTGGAAGGATAGACAGGGCCAGTCAGACACTGCTGCTTCACCCCACTGCCCCAGCCAGAGGAAAAAAGGATTTGGGCAAAGATGGGCACCGTGCACTTGACAAAACTTCTGTACCAGAGAAATTATGAACAGGAGAAAAGGACAGTGTTAAGTCCAATTGAAACCCTTGCAGGGATGCTGGAAGCGTTCATAGAATCACTGAGGCTGGAAAAGGTCTCCAAGATCATCAAGTCCGACCTTTCATGGCTTTCTCTGCAGAATGGAGGGGGAAATTCAGAGGTTCCTTACTTGTAGGGCTGCTTAACCTCCCCTGGCCGCTAATTTCTTCTCTGCCGTCATTTTGAAGAAGGACTGAGCTCTACAACTGGAAGAAATGCTTTCTCACCCTTTAGGCATTTGATAGAGAGAGAGATTCTCACAGAAATCAAACACAGCCTCTTATTAACTGCTCCACCAGCACACACTGGTCCAACAAAACTTTGTACATCTTTGAAGTTCGCAGCTTAAGTGAGCCAGGTCTTTTTATAAGGTTGCATGTGAAATTGTCAGAAAAATGAAACCGATTGCAGATGGTGGAGTGATAAAGACGGTACAATATCTCACTTGCGCTTGCCCCCATTTCCTTGGGAAGAAAAGAAAAGGAAAAGGGAGAAAGGGGAAGAAAAAAAAAAAGCAGTGGAAGAACACAGAAACTCCAACAAACAAAATTCTTTTGACAAATCGGTGTTGAAGGAGTTAGTGAGATTTCTGGCAAAACCACCAGGACCCCGAAGACAAGCCGACTGCTGCAATATTTACTGCTTTGCTTTCATGGAACCTCTGACATCAAGGACTTTGGTAGTGACTGATTTTTGTCAGAATAATGCTGCAGGAACTGGAAGTGACAGATGATTTTGTTGGACGTGAAGCCTGTGCATAATGGCATGAGAAAAAGGACATAAAAAAGTCTGCCCTGAAGCAGCTTAATGTGGCCCTGGAGAGCAGAGCTGTTATCACAGCTTACTGATGCAGTCACAGCAAGAGGGGCTGGCACAAAGAACTGGATCCTGAAGTCAGACAGTTCAGCATGGGAAAGATTTCCTCAGTTGTGCTCCCTTATGACAGCCTTGTGGAGACTGGGGCTGGCAGGAGCAAATCAAGCAGAGGGACGTACCTCCAGAAATGAAATAGAAACTGGCTTTATTGTGACACGTCTGTCCCCTGCCCTGCAGCGCCAGAAGGTCACATGCAGCAGCAATAAATGTGTTGAGCTTGACTCACGTTGCTGGGGCTTGTGGCTGGGCTCCAGACCAGCCACAGTATCACAGAAGCTTGTGTGCTGACAACGTTTCAAATGTAACTAATACAGAGCATCTAGGGCTATGTTAATATAGAAAAGTTGGGGAACAATTTAACATCAAATCAAAGAGTCTTGGAGGATATTTTCAAAGGAAGCTACTGACTAAAATATTAACCTCCCTTGTTCCACATCCATAGGCCTTTGAAATTTCTCCAAGCTCCATCCAACCTGGCCTTGAACATTTCCAGTGATGGGGCATCCACAGCTTCTCTGGGCAACCTGTGCCACCATTTCACCACCTCACAGAGAAGAATATCTTCCTACTATCTAACCTTAACCTGCCCTCTGTCACTTTAAAGCTGTTCCCCATCGTCCCTTAGGGGAGACACCTGTTCTGATTTTCTTCCCATCAGAAGGTTCCAGTTGAAAATCAGAGATGGAGTCACAGTGTTCTGCAGCAGAACTAATATTTTTAAACCTAAGGGCCAGTGTGGCAGCAAGATACCATAATCTTCTCCGGATATCTCAGCACATTCTCTGTGCTATATAAACACATCTTTCTGCTTTGATTGCACCTCAGGCAGTGTAATTGTGCTTGCTTTCAGTGGGAATATTGTGAGGCATATAGTTGCTGTTTATATATTTTGGTGCAAAAAGGCAAAATCTTTTCAGATCCCAAACTGTGTATTTATTAAAATAAGATTTTGTTTTGAATTGCCCAAATATTGGTTGTACATTTGGAAGTGGGGTTTATCCAAGGCCTGAATAAAAATCAGAGCAAAATGCTTTATATTTACTTATATTGGAAGTGTAGAAGATTACCTTCCTGAAGTATAAATACAACTCTTACTGGCCCAGGGAAGTACTGTCACAGTCAGGCAATGCATCACTCTGGAATGTGCTGCAACTCCTTTTGTCTTTTTTTGTTACGCAGAAAAGGAAAAACTAGGAACTACGATTGAAACATCCGTATGTGTGAGGCCATTAGTGGGAATTTATAATTCATACAGTCTCACAGAATGTGACAGGATTTCCAAGTACTGAACTGGCAGACACTTAGAGATGCTGTAAATTAACCCACACGTGAACCTGCCAACTCTGTCCTTTCTCTTCGTTGCCTCATTTCAGCTGAATTGACAAGACAAGATTTCTCCCTGGATCCTGGTACATTACATACACCTGTCAAGCAGAAGCTTCAAGTCAGCCCTGGGGAGCATCTTTAAGAGAGAGTCCTGCAATACCAATGAATTCTCCATCCATTGGCAGTCCTGTTCTTTAATAGGATCATTGATTTAAGAACACACTGACCAAACCACAGCCATTTTCGTGCACATGCTCAGGGCAGAGAATGAGAATACCTGGGGTTGGACCTGCACCTCCTCTTGCACACCCACAAGTGAGGGTAGATCTCAGCAGCAGTCAGAGGGCAGGGAACAGGCTGTCCAGAGAAGCTGTGGATGCCCCGCCCCTGGAAGGGCTCAAGGCCAGGCTGGAGGGGGCTTGGAGCAACCTGGGATAGTGGAAGGTGTCCCTGCCCATGGCAGGGGGTTGGGATGAGATGAGCTTTAGGGTCTCTTCCTGCACAAACCATGCTATGACTGTCTGATAAGGTCCCCTCAGCAGGCAGTGGCTGCCGTGTTTGCACGGGTCTGTGGCCCTGCAGGGCGCAGCAAGGGATGCTTCTGCAGGAAGTCTGCCTTTCAGTGAGATACAGCTCCAGGTACTTGGATGTGACAGTAACTCTCCTGAGTGTTGCTGATATCTCCTAGCCAATATTACAGTATTGGCCCCAGTGCCTGGCTAAGAGCTGGGCACACAGAGCGCTGCTCCCCGGGGCTGCCATGAACAGCCTGCAGGTTATTCCGAGCAACTGCTCCCCTGCTTCTTTCTCCCAAAGACTCATGCAAGAGCCTTGAGTGCTCAGCTGGGTCCCGGGGACGCCCTCTCCACTCCTCCAGAGCTGGGGGTCACTGGTCTGCACATGCACCTCTCTAAGTCCTGGCTGCCTGTTCAGGAATGTGGATACCAGCTCGGCCCTGGGCTCGTAAAGCAGATGAAGTGCCGCCTTGTGTTTCAGAAAGAATGTCTTCACACCAGCAGGACTTTGCTGGCTGCTTTTTTGCAAAACCTCCTGTTTGCTTTGTAAAAGATGGGAGGATTCAGCTGAGTTTAAACTGGGCTAAAGTATGTCACTGACTTTTTTCTTTTTTATTGTATTTTTTCAGTGTACTCTGGCTCCTAAATTTACGAACTATTTTTAAAGGACTGCTTACATAAGCATATTTAGACCCTTTAAATTTGTTCTTAATAAGTGGAAAGATTTACTAAAACAGGCCTGATGTGATGACTTGGGAGGGATTATTCATCACTGATGCCAATATATTCCAGACAGCCTGAAGAATTAAGCACTCTGGGTGTCGAAAGCAATCTGAGTATCACCTAAAACTTGTGCTAATGGAGCTCTGGTCTGCAAGGGGAGAGAGTGTCAAGAATCCAGAGCAAACCAAGGGACTGCATGGAGGGCAAAGGCAGGTAAGAACAAACTTTGCATTTTTTGTGGGAGCTTTTCAGATGATGATGTAGCCAAGCTCTGCAAAGAAATCTGTCTGATAAAGATGTGAGGCAAAGCACAGCTCTGATAAATGATGGGCTACATCTGCATTCCTTCCAAGTGCTGCTGTCAGTCACTGAGCAAATTTATCGTATTTTATTCTAAAGTGCATTGGATTCCAGGGTTAGGAATTTTCCTCTGACCCTCTTATCCTGCTTTTCGTTTCACTTTTCTTTAAGGAAACAGATTTAACCACTTATAAACAGAATTTGCTAACAGTTTTTCATGATGATCTCTCACATGGGAAAGGAATCCCAAGGGACTGCAGACGCTTCCAAAGGATCAGTGCATGCAGGTAGCACTGGCATAAGTCAAAGCAGGGTCCTGACAGGATGGCACTCCCTGTGAGGAATGCTTTCCAGGCAGGTCATTCAGGCACTGATGAGTTGAGAAATAACCAGAAGGAATGATAGGAATTATTCCCCAGGATGAAGTATGCCCAAATATGAGTAGGACGCTTTTTTGGTAAAATAGGCAGGCTCAGCTCCATTTGATGTACCTGCTTGGAGTAAATCTGAGTGCCCTGCAGAAGGAAGAGGTGTTGACTTATATCATCCTCTGTCTCTGATCAGTTTTCCTAAGTGAGTATCTTCCCAGATCACATTCCCCTGACAGCTGTAGAACAGCTTGGAAGTTATTGTTCAGTCATCCCGGCTGTCCTCCTCATGGCCACCTGTTATAATGTAATAGAGACTGTTAAATACTTATTCAAAGGTGAGCTTGATAGATTCTTTTTCCGTGACAGATAAAAGGATGTTATATTTTTGTTCATGGGAAGAAACAAGGCTCATTGAATTGCAAATGAATAGACTCATCCAATGGCAGAGCCTTGAAAATACTTTTTAAACCCAGTGTGGATACTAATTTTTTTCATTCATTCTGTTTCCTGTTACCCTCTTTGGCCAAGTGCCATTTCCATTTCAGTCCATGCATGACCCTCACTGCCACAAAGACACAAATCACACTGACCATTCAGTTCATCTGTTTTGTGCTAAAGTCATTACCAAAAATTGCTGACATTTCACTGGCAGTGAAAAGGTGCTTGGGTTCACTTCCTTTTACCACAGTCACTTGCATGTTTAATTAACAAGCAGGTGAAAGCCAACGCTTCAGGAAGATATTGCAACTGCAGATACCAGACTTGGAAGATGACTGAAATATTTGTCTCCTGTTAAATGAGTGGGTCATAACAGGGAGCAGAAATGTGAGGAGGAGCCTTACTTGGAGTCCTGCCCAAGGCCATCCAGCTGATTGCACCAGGAATAAGCTACGTGACAAGGCTGGGTATCAAACACATCCAAAAGTGCTGCTAGTGGCATTGCTTCTTTTTGTTTTTTAACTTCAGAAATCAGCAAGTCTGAAATGTGCCAGGCTGAGGTCCAGGTCTTTCTGGGATCTGTGGAAGGGTGTTTCTAAGAAGACTGTAGAAAGTTCCACTTGGCACATCCGACTGTATGACATAACTAGTGATCAAAGCACAGATTCCAAATCTTGCTTAACATCTTTCCCTCCACAGCTATAAAAACTGAGAACAGCATGAGGTGCTAGAGGCCTTACCCCAGGAAAGAAGTTCTGTACACCAGAAACATGGAATTTTTTTGGTAATTTTTTGCT
This sequence comes from Oriolus oriolus, assembly GCA_013400235.1. Classification (NCBI taxonomy): domain Eukaryota; kingdom Metazoa; phylum Chordata; class Aves; order Passeriformes; family Corvidae; genus Oriolus; species Oriolus oriolus. The sequence continues at coordinate 94,833 of VXBT01011167.1, forward strand.
ATTTTTTGTTGTTGCTAGTGTGTTTGTGAGGAGTGATTCAAAGATGTCCCGACTACACTGAGTAAGAGCTGACTGCAAGATAAACACTGACATAATTTTATTTCTGTTTTTATCTATCAAATATTCACCTTTGAAACCAAGGCCTGGAAAGTTTTGGCTAGGGAAATGGCACCAATTCCAAGTCTGGAATCTCACCTCTGCTACGCACACAGTTCCCCCTATTCAAAATTAGAGTCTTGCTTGGGCTTCCCTACAGCTAAACACTAGCCAGGAAAGTTGGGATACAGATGTCCACTGGCTTACACACAACCATTTGTAACACTATACAGCATGCAAGAATGCTGATTGATCCTGATTACAGTCTGGAGGACAGGTACAGCTGAGGCAATTTTATGCTGAGTTCCCGTGCCCAGTGTTCCCGTTGGCAATGCAGCCTCGTGGTGCACGGTGGCAGACAGGCTGCCAGGGCTGGGATCTTTGTGTTTCAGTGTCTCCTTCTTTGGGAACTAAACGCTTCAGTGGTACCTGGGTCTGGTCACAATTCTTGGATCCTCCTCTCCCCTTCTCTTGCGAGCATTAAAAACTTTTATTACCTTCACTTACCAGCTAAATTACTTTATTCTACAGTATTTCTTCATAAGAAATTATTCAGTTAAAAGATCTGATTCGCATTTGTCTGCTATGCAAAGCATCTCAGAAGGGAAGCAAATTGTACTGCTATTTTCGAGTCCCTGGTGGTAAGAGACAATCAGCCCAATCTTCCCTCTGGCCAAGCCCTTAGGTATTCCTGCAACCCCTTCCTTGCAGGAAAATGAATTGGCTAGATCCATATGAAGCAATTCTGGCAGGGAAAACCACACTCGGCTGAAAGATATGTTTTAGCCTTTTGGATATAATTTTAACTTTCGAGATAACTGTTCCTTTGAGGAGCTCTAACTAGAAATCCCAAAGTGCCCGCCAGGAGTTGGGTTGGAGCCAAAAATGCCAAGTCAGGGGAAAATAATTGTTTTCAAATGGTGACAAACCTGCGAGGTCGGCAGAGAACAGAGGGGCTGTACTGCTGGATGGAGATAGCCCTGTAACTCAGGGCTGTGAGTTCTGTACACTAAACAGAGCCTAACATCTCCACAGGGTGTTTGCTGCAGATGCAGAAGGGAACTGGTCTGCACTGGTCTAACTCACATGGCAGAAATGATATTGAAAGAGAATCTGGAGACACGAGGTACAGACACGGTGTGCAGTGCTAAAGCTTTGGCTCTCTCTGGTTTCATTTCCCTGAGGTGAAGAAATGACAGATTTTGTATTTTTTAAATTATTGCAACGCAAATAATTTGACAGCTTGGTCTGGAGGTTTTTGTGTCATGAAATGTTGTTTGAAATTGTGCAAGGCAATACAATAATTACACAGTCAAGCATGTCTAAGGATGAAGGATACTTTGAGTAGAGGCTGGAATTTGCCACTGTTGTGGGTCCAGATTCCTTCATGCCTTGGACAGATTCCTGCACAGTGTGGGAGGGGTATGCAGGCTTCAGGAATAGCACTGCTTGAAACTGCAGTTGCAAGTCATGAGGAATCAGCTTGAGGGAGCCTGGTGATTACTTTCTAAGGATATCTACATATAAAAAAGTGTGCCTGGGGGTATAAATCAGCATAGCTCTGCTGGCTGCAGCATAGCTGCATCCATCTCCTCCAGCTGAAGGTCTGGACAAAAGTACTTCGGCAGCACAGAGGACTGAAAACTACCAGAACACCTTTAAAGCTCATGTGCCAGCACGCAAGAGAGGCATTCAGCTGTGTGGAGTGGACTTCTTTCATCTGGGGCAGTTAAAGCAGAAAAGTGAACTTTAGATTCTCACCATTTTACTGCATCTGTTAAAGCAGTATTGGCTTTCAGCAATGAAATGACTATTCAGGCCAAGTGTCTCTGCAGAATTTCGGGCACTCCACAAACGGATACAATTTCAATTGCAGAAACAAGAGAAAGTACCAGACACAAATGTACCACGTATTACATTTAAGGAAAGACAGGGAAGGGGCAGGTTATACCGTGGGAATAGGCAGCAGCTGGTGGCTGGCTCTGGTGTTATGACTAAGTCATCGATGAGGCCACAAAAAATTAAGAAAATTAGTAAGTAAGGGCAGCCTGCCCTTAAGAAATCCAGGAGGGCTTGTCTGTAGGGGAGCAGCAGAGAACAGCTATGATCTGGGCTTGGGCTCCACGCCGGGTCCCTTGTTCCCAGGCAGACGCAGTTGGCAGCAGCCTGGATCACTCTCTGGTGGCCCCTTGGGCCGGAAAGAGGAGGGACATTGGCAGCCCAGCTTGGGGCACAGCCAGCTCCCCCTGCCAGACCCCAGGGCCCCTCACAGCTGCAGACACGGGGCTTGCCAGGAGACACCCGAAAGCTGGAAAGGCCCAGGCCAGGAGCCACTCACCTGTCCGAGCATCCTTCGGTGCCGAGGCCGGCGTGGGGCAGAGCCGGGCAGTGGTGTGGCCGTGGCGGGGACACTGTCCCGCCTGGGCAGAGCTCTTCGGGCTCGGTGCGCAGAGCTCCTGGGGACACCCTCGCTCCAGCGGCTCCTGCGTCTGCAGCAGGCTGCAGCTCTGCTTCCCCCATGCACAGCGCTTGCTGCATGCGTCTCTTCTCTTCCCACTTCTGGTCTGGACAGGCCTCCTGCTCATCCTTTCAGTTCATTAAAAGGGCCTCAGCCCCTCCTCCAGCATCTTAAAACACAGTGCTGGGAAAGTCAGCAGTGGCAGGTGTGACAGGCAGAACTGGAGTAACCACTGCAGCCTTGTGCTTGCAGCTCCTGCAGTTACCTTTGGCCTAGGTGAGAATCTCTCTCAGTGATTATCTGGCTCTTCTGATTTTCATCAGCTGGAGAGCTGCATTTTTGGGATTATCCTCTCAGCATCTTTGCCTACCCCTAAATGTCACAGCCTTTGGCCTGTTAGTCCACTTATAGCTTGTCTCAATTCCAGCCTCATCCTCCTGCAAGGGTAACTCACAAATAAAGCAAAGTGGGAGTTGCCATGTTAATGTGCGTTCCTTGAGCCCTCGGGGAAAGGTCCTGAACATGATTTCTTCCGCTTGGATGGAAAGAGGAATTTCTGTTAGAGCCTCCATGAAATTACAGTCTTCTTTTTTTATGAAATGTAAACCAAAGTAAATATTACCTTCGAGTCTCTTATTCGTGTTGCAATAAAATGAGACACTTCCTTGGAAATAAGTTTTAAGACACAAGTCTTGTAATGTTGGGATTTATTGGAGTGGAGTTCACAGCTGACCTGAGGTCTGGAGGGTTTGGAAGCAATAGTCTGTGTGAACTTCCCCTTCTCCAGCACATGAGGTGCAAAACTGGCCAGTTATTCAGAGACTTCCCCACCCTTCGTAAGCTCGTGTGCTCATATATCTCTCATGGTGCATAAAAAATGACATATTGCAGTGAATCTGCTAAGAATAGCTTGTAAAATACATCATTATATGAATCAGCCTCATTAGAAGTCTCCTCCTCTCATGATTTAAACCAGACACAGTACTCACAGGAATGGAAACCAGTGGTTTTTTCTCTCCTGCTGGCATGTCGTGCTCAACCAAATGTTGAAACAGAAGAAAATAATTCTCTGAACTCAAGGCCAGAAGTAGAAAGTAAGTACTGCATTACCCTGATGCCTCTCCGGCATAATTAAGGTTTTGGGTGTTTCCCTGGATATGTGACTTTCCAGCTTCATTAATAAAATATTATGCTGCTCTTCTGAACAGCACATAGCTGCATTCCTTGCATACTCCCAATCCCCCTGACTCAGGGCCCTGTAACACCTCACTTTCAGCATCCTCAGCCATTCCAGGTTTTCTCCCACAGCTGCTGCTGTTTATGAAGGGGATTATCCAGCACGGTGCCTGTGATAGCAGGAGACAAGGCCGGGCGGCCCAGGAGGCCTCTCTTAGCCCTTTTTTCCGCAGGGGCTGGTGCACCAGATGCCACGGCTGCATGACTGAGACCTCATTCAGATTGCCTGTCTGCTGGTGCAGCCACTTGCCAGTTAACTCAAGGAAGGCAGCGTTTGGCTCAGACAAGGCAGATGCAGCCCCAGCCACACGCCAGGGATGGCTGCAGCTCTGGGCTAGTGGCCATGTCATGTAGGGCTCATGGAAACAAAGGGATGGCTCTGTGCTCCAAGTCAATGAAACAAAGTCTTTCACTCCCATTTGTGGAGCTCACTGACAAACTGCAGGTACAGCAACATTTTATTGTTTCTCTCTTGTCACATCAGGATCAGAGACTGTTGTATTTCTTGCTGTTATTTCTTTTAAGCCATGCCAACACACGCCTTCCACAGCACACTGCCTTATAAACCTCTGGCTGCACTCTTCTGAATCACACTGATTTTTTAATTAACTGTTATAAGACCAATTACTCAGCTGTCCTTGGTTGCTCTGGCCTCCTAGTGCTTCCAACCATGTAACCCATTCTCTCTCCCTGGTTTGCTCTGCGTTGTGGTCTTGTCACCAAGGAGCCTTGTTGGCTGAACACTGCCATGTGTTTGTCTCCCACACAAGATTTTGGGCCAAGGACATCACCAGGAGGCTTGTCACAATCAAGACATCGTGACTTTGCAGGCAAGCTCTATTTATCTTGAACTTACTTTGTTTGTTAGACTCTGCTTTGACTTTTGCAGAAGTAGGTCAGAAATGCAGTCTGGATGAATGTCACTTGCAGAGGTGATGAGCTTCTGCTCAGCCCATGGAGGCTCCACAGAAAGCACCACTGCCTGTTCCAACAGGCTTTAAACGCTGCCCTTCTATGCTGCAGTGTCCTCAGGCTGCTCTGGAACCTGCAGTGCCTTTGGTTGCTGTCGGTGCAGGTGCTTCAGTGCAGCCGGGAGCATTGCAGGCTGGGTTTCAGTGCCACCTTTGCTCGGAGGCAATGGGCCTGCTGGGATGGCCACAAGCTGCAGTAAATAAGCCAGAGAGAGACACAGGCTGGGAGTCCTGCACTGGGGAAGGAAGGTTCTTAGGCTCTCCTGTGCTCTGGACATCTTTTATTTTTTGTCAGTAGGGAATACAAATCCCTGATTTTCCTTCTGCCGAAGTTTGGATGTTCTAGCGGGTGATCAGTAGACGGTGCTGAGCGTTCAGCATGGTCTAAAGATGAGGCAGTGTTTGAAAAACCTGTGTACTCCTGTGCAGCTGCACCCCACTCAGGTGGTGGCATTTCAGGGAATACAACATTTTCTCTTTATTTCTAGACTTGATCATCCTTACCTACACATTTGCCTACGTGTCATAATTTGAAGGAATTATTTTTAATAGCAATTCACGTAAGGTTCATAACACTGCTGGTTTTGCCATGACAGAAGTGGGTTTTGTCCATCTCTCACTTTGTTCATCAATAGCCATTTTAAAATCCCTGTTTTGTTTTAGCTGTGATTTTTACCTCAGGACTGTGCATCCTTTGCAATACAAGCCTTGTCTGCTGCCCCTCGGATTTGAAAGTGAGGATCTGGTTCCCAAAGCTGGGGTTTCACAGCTGTGGTCTGACTGGTTTCCTATCAGCACATACAAAAGGAGTGAGCACACAGCAACAGCTCAAGACCCACTTCAAACCTCAGCCTTCTCAGCTGGAACAACTGTTGCGGTTTGAAGTTGTTTTGTTAACTTCTTTAGCTAATTGATAACATCTGCACCTCACCACCCTTCCTCGCTTCTCAGGCTGCTTTCAAATAGATGGACAGATAATTCTGTGGCAGATCTCAGTTTCTGTATGAGTGATCTATTGTTACACTTTTGGAAAATTGTGTGAGAACTGGGGGGCGTCTTCGAATAAAGCCTCCTTTATAAAGGCTCCTTTCACACAGTCTCAGAAACAAGCCCAGAGACACTAATAAACCCTCATGCTATTAATTTGGCATTTCTCTTGTGATCAGATAAAAGAACTTATGATTTCACACTTTTTCCCCCCCTTTCTTTTTCCCTACTATGTTTTCTAAAGTTGGAAATTTACACTTGGGCTTTAAAATATTGGAATTAGTATTTATTTCTCATTAGTTTTCATTTTCTTCATATTACAATAGATGGATCAGGAACTGATATATATGATATTTTGGTAAATAAAATCCTTGTATTCAGGATCACACTTGAAGTCTGGTAATACACAGTGACACCATATAGGTCCCAAGGAGACATTATGGTTGTAATGGAAATATCATATATCTCATATCCCAGGTCTGATATATCAACTCAGCAATAAAAAGAAACAGGATATTTGCAACTATATTTTAAACAGGGATTTTGCTGTTACTATGAGAACATGGATTACTTAGAAATTTTGGTGAGAAAACTCCTTAATGGTTTCATCAGTGTCTAAACCCACGAGATCTGAGTTCTCTCACTGCTATCAAAATAGCTATTAATGCAGTGAAAATCAGAAATAAATGAGTGTAGTTCACTGGTGTCTGCATGTACACCTCTGAGTTAGGTCTCAGTGCAGGTCAGATGGTCCCTTCTCTCATATTGCAGGATTCCCAGGATCACATTTGGGTTATGCCTAGAGATGTGTGTGCACTGTGAGCTCTCCCCACCTCGACACCTTTCCGTTTTGGCTGGGGAGAGGTTCCCTCCTCCATCTCCCTCCTGGTGTTGGGGCGGTTGGTGGTGTTGCTAAGCCAGGTCTGGAGATGTCTGTGATGTGCAGGGAGCTGACGTAAGCCGAGACTGTAGGGGTTGATGTTGCTCAGCCAGCCAGGAGAGCCTCATGAATTTCCTTGTAAAAGGAATTTCTTAGGATTCAGGGAGACTTGTGTTACACAAGACTTTGAAAACCACATTTGACACAGGATAGGGCTATCCCCTTTATGAAGTCCCCAACAGAACCCGCCCGCTGCCCTGGGCACTGTTACTATTGCAGTGCTTTGATTTTGTGCTCTTTCAGCGTCAGCAGCATCTACCGAAAAGATAAAACCCCAAATACACATCTCATAACTTCACCTAATGCAAGCTCAACACATTTGGTCTTAATCTGAGTGCCTGGACTGGGATGAGTTCTGCAGGGCTGTAATAAAATAAATATTTTCCTGCACTGGGAACAGCTCAGGGAAAGGTTCAATGTCAGGTCAGCAAAGGGAGCTCTTTAACCATGTTTTGCTAGACATGGACCATATCCTCCTTTAAGAAACCGTCAGAGCTCCGTAGTGGCTGGTGGATGGAAGTGATTGAAAGTATTCACCTCTTGCTGATTTTAAATGTTGGATTTGGTTGGTAATTGAGGAAAATTGGGCAGTAGGTACTGCCCCAACTTGCAGCAACAAGAATGTTTCCTCCAGAAAAACAAAAATTAATAGTGAATGAAGGACTTTTGGTTGGAATTCCCTTTCCTTCCCTGCCCAAACTGGATTACTTGCAGGAACAAAGAGAACAAGTAGCCCTATTGCAGCAGACCAGTCCCAGGTGAGTAAGGCTGAGCTACTCAGCAAGTGGCAGTATAGGGAGAGCTCCTTTAACTGTTTTTTCAAACAAACCTAACCCACCTGTTCTGCCATTTTAATGCAGGAACCAAAGGAAATGTGATCCACAGGTGCATTATAAAAGGGAAGGCAGCAGTACAGGGAAGGAAGTTTGCCTTTTTGCTGCAGCGTGAAACAGTGCTTGAATGCTTTGTGTCATTGCACACCTGGTGCAGAAATAGCCTGAACATCAGAAGAATTTGTTAAGGTTAGTAGTTTTCTGTTCCTTTGCAGATGTGTTGTTTAGTGGTATACCACAGATGAGCAAAAAACCCCATGTTGCTGCCAGGTCATTCAAAACCTACTCCTAAGAGACTGTGCCTCTACTAAAACTCTTGGTGTCCATACTGTTGCCTTTCTATAGCTGGGTACTGCTGCAAACTCAAGATAGCTCCCTTTCAGTTTCCTGGGAACTGATTATGAACTCTGGAAAGAAAATGCAGCTCTTTAGGTGGTGATTACTTAGATTAAACTGATTTATTGAGTAACTTTCCTAAAGGTTGATACTTTTCTAGTTTGAGAAGTAATTCAACTTAAGCATGCATTTAATTATTGAATGTTCTCTCAGTTTTACTAGATATGAGCATTTTTCTCATTTCCAGACTCATACCAGCCCATGCAAAGAACTCAAGGTTTTGAACAAATTCAGAAAGAGGGCCATGAGCAGAGCTGGAAATGAGTGCAGAGGTTTTGGTTCCAGGTACCTCTGACTAATTAATTATCCACTGATGTGATTCAATCTTCAGAAAGATCCCACATACCCACCATAAACTAACTAAGCTCAAAGAAATGGTAATGGATGCACGTTTACAGACCTAGGTCACCAAGAAAGACATCGTGGGCTCATAAGAGAAGTGGATGATGCTTTATATCTGGGCCTAGATGTTTTGCTACTTATTTAAATTCAGTAAATGCATTCCATGTGATCTCATACTTCTTGGAAGAACCCAATTCTCCTTGTTCAAGGAAATACGTATTTATTGAGACACTTCAGAGGCCACTCTAGGAAAAGCAGGTGGCTCTCATGGTTGGACTTAAATCACAAATGAAGACTTTTGCAGTATTTTCAGCAGAGGACTTTCAAGCAAAGATTGAATTAAATATCTATGTTTTTGTTTGCTGGCTGTCAGTGGGAGGGTGATGTGTCCTGTCCTTGCAGAAGTTGTTTAAGTGAAAGTATTTCTTTATGACCACTGCCATTTATCCTTTAATTTTGGAGCAGCACTAATCCCTCTCCTTTCAGGGTGTGTCAGTACATTTACAGACTATGATAAGTTGCCCAGCATTGAGGGTTTTACAACCTTATGTATATTTTTGAATTTTTTTGGGGACACATATAGATCATGTTAAAAACCAGAAGTCCATTGTTCAATCAATCAAGTTAATCCTGGTGCTCCTTGATAACTATAGCTATCACATTTCAGAGTGATTTTATTGGATATTACTGGGATTACTTGTAGTAGCCACTCAGTCTAGACAGGGGTTTCTATTACAGTGAACACAGACAAAAGGGTAAGAAATATTAATGCCCAACATCCATTAACCATGCACAAACTGCATATCAGAGAGTGGATCCTGTTCACTTGGCTGGGGGTCTCCCTCCCTTTTTTTTATCTCTCAGAAGGGCACTGGCTTCTTAATTAAAAGGAAATAGGTTGTCTTAATAAAAGAATAAAAAAATAAGGAGCTGCTTGAAAAATTTACCTCTTAGAACTAATGGAAATTAAAGATCTTTTGATCAACTGTCCTAATACTGAAAGGCCTGAGTATTTTGCCCCGAAATCTGTCTTTGGGATGGCTTTCTCTTCCCACCTTTTTGTGAGAAGGGAGCAGTCATGGTGATCTTGCTTAGAAACTTGGATCTCCAATAGTCCTGTTGTGAGGAGTTTGATGAAATGGACCTCCATACTCGCCAGGGCTGGATAAAATTATACTGCCCGTGGTTTCTGAAACAAAGCCTTTAGAATGACAAGCACTCCAGGAACGCTGTGCCTTGAATAAATGTGATGGGGCAGTGATGTCGTTCCCACCATCCCTTGGAAGACAGCTCTGCTCGATTAGGACTGTTGGCTGATTAAAATTAGACCTAGTTAATGAGGTACTGAGTGAGGTAATGAAGTTAAACTCTAAAGCATTTCAAAATCTCATTTTATGCTATTCCGCATGTTCATAGAATCATAGCACACGGGCAAACATTGTATTTGCTGCCTAGACCACTTGTGTCACAGACTGTAGTTTGGATAGGACATATTTCAGATTGTTGTCAAATTGCCCATCATAACATGAGCTCCACCAGGTCTTTCAGAGAATTTTGGGAGTCAGGGGAACAGTAGAAACCCTCAAACACTGCTTGCATATGGCTTGCTGCCCTGCATTCATGCATCCAAAGACCTTGATGTCCTTTTCTTCTTCACATCCTTTTGGGATCAAAAGTTAATTAGCCTGTTCTTGGGAAGGGTATGGGATCATGTAGAAGCAGAAGAGTCAAAAACTTTTTTTGTTGGAGGGGAGAAGGAAAAACAAATTCCCTAGTTATATAAAAAGCTTGCAATTATTTCAAGATTCCCTTAATTCCTGGGTCATGAGGTTGATTATGGACTATATAGAGACATAAATCAAGATTTCCCTGCAAGGCTTTAGCTTGGTGTAGACTTGGAGAAAATACTCTGCCTGCTAGTGTTCTCAACCCCCTTCTATATCTGACAGCTGATGTTGGTGTGTTTGAACACGTTCTGGGGGCACTGGGGGCTGTGTTAGGGTTGCTCTCACTATGTCTGTCATCCAGCTCCTGGGGCCCAGCCCTGCTTGGCCCTAATCCTCCACAGCAAATCGACCTGCGACCGGAAATCTTGTCTGTTGTTGGCAGGGCACAGCAGTGGGTTTGGGGGGTCCCAGTTGGTTTACATCCCTGTTTCATAAATGGAAACACTGCCATCATGAAGCTCCAGATTTATCCAAGTATGAATGCCTAATTCTCGGGGTTATTTTGAGCAGCAGTTATGCTCTTGATGCAGTTATGGCTGTTACAATAGGTTACTTGCATTAAACCTGTGGAGCGGGGCTAAGCAGGTGGGCTCCCTCCAGTTTTCGACTTAGCAATGAAAAGTTTTTCTCTGTGTATGTATTTATCTTGATCCAGCAGCTACAGGTCTGCTTGCCCTGACAGATCTCCTCTCTTAAACTTTCATTTCATGGTAATAAACCATGAATTGCTAGGGTATTTCTCAATGTAGTGTCAGAAAGGAGAGGGCAGCGTAAATTTCCGCCCTCATTTCCAGGAAAATTATCTTCCAAGAAGAATTATTATTATATAACTTTTAAGATCACAGTATCTAACTATACATATAATTTGAGGCTGTTTCTAATAAGCATTGTCTCTAGCCTGTGGTTCACTCTGGTTTAAATGTTTGCAACTTTTTGGAAAAATAACAGCCTACAATAGTATTTTTAGGAAAAGATGATGCTTGGCAATGTCTGGGAATTCTGTGGCGTTCACCAGCCTTCAGAGGGTTGGGGATAATGTGTGTACTTTTCAAGAAAACAAAAAAGAACACCCCTGACCTGGGAAGGCTTTAACTGAAACACCATCCAAGACAACTTACAACTTTTCCTTTGATTGTGTTGCTGATGTGAGGGTTCTTCTTTTCTGACTATAAATGGACTTTCTGAATTTGTTTGCTTAGTTTCTTTTCTTTTTTCATACTTTCCTCTGGTGCTTTCCCAAGTGCCACTCAGATTCTTGCAAACTGAGCAATCAATGGTACTGCACCAATGTCATTAATTTTGGATCAAATATTTTTCTTTAAACTTTGTCAGAGATGTGAACATTTTGGAAGTTAGACTATGAAGGAGGGAGTTGTCCATGGCAAAGGCTGGCTGGTGCTGTTTCATCAGCCATCTGGCTGGGAAATCCTGATTGTCTTCCTTCTGACAGGTTTTGGAAGACTATGGGAGATGTAGATGTTTAAATGATAATTGATAACATTACTCATCTCAGTGATTCTCTTGGCGCTGCTCTTGCTTTAACATTAGTTTTTAATAAAACTTGCCACTTCAAATTTCATTTTAAGCAGAAAAAAATGTTTTTAAAGTTTCAGATTTGGAAGCTTTTGCAGAGCTTAATAAAAATTCACTTGGGCAAAGTGTGGTAGACAACTCTATTGGTACTGATGGTTTCTATTTAAAAAACATGTCTCTTGTTTGCTGCATCTTGCAGCTGCTGAGATTCTTTGTCGTGCTTCCTCTTTCTCCTGCCATCCCACAAGCATCAGAGAGGAGGGGGCAAGTGCCTCCAACACTACCATTGCAGGGAAATTGATTTTCTTCTCTCTCGTGTGACTCAGATCTTTGTATTGGTGTGGGAATGATCTGGACAACAACCAGAGATGCTGGGGAGAAGGAGATGTTCTCAGTAAAACTGGGAGGGTCAAACGCCCCACCATGCTTTATAAGCTACTGTTAGGCAGTGGGATGGACAGGTGCACCAGACTTCTACGTAGGAGAAACAGACACTCAATCCTCACCCCTGCTCTGGGACCCTCCTATGTGGCAGCTGGGCAAAGTGCTCCCAGAAAAGCTTGTTGGGAAGGAAGATATGTGTGTTAAGCTGCATGTGTGGTTCTATAGAGGCAGGAATGACAGTTCTCTGGGAACCTTGCTCTGCCTTTGGATTTGGCATTCAAAGGACAGAAAAGCAAGAGCAAAACAACCCAGAGTAACACAGACTATTCCAAGAAAATAATTTAGGGGAAAAAAATATTCACATATGAATGTACTGGGTAAAACATCTGTCTGGGGGGCCTGGGATCTGACTCATCCTACTGCCACATTCCTGGATGTTTCTTGCATCTCTAGGAAGAAGTTAGCAAATTGAAGAAAAGGAAATAAATAAAGTTAATCTCTTGCCTAGCTAGTAGCTGTATCTCTTTACCAGCTTAGCACTTCTGGGCTGTATATCCATGTAGGAACCCCGGTTGTACTTCTTTTTATGTGTATTGACTTAGTGAAGTGCAAACATGTTAAAAAGTTCACTTTCTCCTTTATACGAGTCTATAAAAAAGCTCTTAAAACGGAGTCATAGTGTTTCAATGAGACAAATGAATGATCAGCTGAGACCCAACAGTCCTTTCCGATGGATTAGGTGCTTGTGTGAGAAATTCTAAGATGCTAATCAGCCTGGAGAATTTTCATGCCTCCAGCACTATGTAATGACACAAAATATTGTGATGCCTCCAAGCTATAATGGGATAGGCAAGATGCAGTAATAGGTATCATTTGTGATATTTGATTCCAGCTAGAACGAGACTTTCAGAAGTCTCTAGGCAGCAGAGATTTCTTATGCATTTATGGACATTGGGGTAAAACTAAACATATCCACACTAGCCTGGAATTTTTTTCTAACAGCTATTTGGACACAGTAATGTACAGAAATAATTGTAAACACATGCACAAGTAGATCTGTGTGTTTTCAGTGCCTGCTTTTAGGAGGAATCGCACATTAACATATTTTCTGAACTTTGCAAATGCACTGCAAAATTGCAGCTCAATAAATGGAACTTTATATGTTCGTCTAAACTGATGACACCAGTATAAAATAAGGATATTTTCCAGTTGGGATTAGGAAGCTGTAAGACATGACAGAAGTGTTCATAATTAGACATTTCAGCACAAATTTGAATTCTCATGGAGTTGATCCAAAAACAGTTCTCCAGCAAAGCATGCATCTGTTTAAACACTTACTGTGGAAGGGATCGATCCCACTGCCAGAGCAGTAAAACACATATTTGCTGTGATAGCATAGAAGTGGGTCACAGTTTACCAGAAGGAATCACTTACTGTACAGAGCTGTTAGACTTTATTTCTGTACATTTGGAATTTTTGAGTTATGTCCTGTCACAGCTGCAGGCGTGCAAGTGCTGTGTTTATATTCTGTGCTAGTCACTGAGAAAATAAAGAAGAAAAAAAGAGGGTATTTCCTCAGCATGAGGGTGGGGAGGCCCTGGCACAGGTTGCCCAGAGAAGCTGTGGCTGCCCCATCCCTGGAAGTGTTCAAGGCCAGGCTGGACAGGGCTTAGAGCAACCTGGGATAGTGGAAGGTGTCCCTGCCCATGGCATGGGCACGAGATGTCTTTAAGGTCCCTTCCAACCTAAACCATTCTACAATTTCATGTCTTTCTAGGCATGGTATTGTTGTTTTGGGAGATAAAGAGTAAAACTGAGGCATTTTAAAACAGCCCTCAGGATGGTTGGCTCTCTACAGGCTTCACTGAGCATCAAAGGATGCACCTGAGTCGGTGCTGAAATGGTTAATTAATAACATAGGGCTGGGAAATCAGCTTTCTGCCTGGCACAAGTGCTTCAGGAATCCTGCCAGGAGCCAGTAGCTGAATGCCTCACTAAAACCAACAGGACACCACTATTAAATGCCTGGAGTCTTAAATGATTTGTGGTTTGTCAAGGTGACACACTTGTGGTGTTCATGGAAACGCAACCTGAGAGACATCTCTGCTAGTTACAGAAATGCGTGAGCAATGCAGCTTGTGAGTGTTTGTTGTCATTACAAGAACAAAATGTTATCTGCATAATTACAAAGTTATATTCTGATAGGGATTCTTATTTAAGCCTGTTACATGCTCCAGCAAAGCAGAAAATCCCTTCCTGAGCACCGTTAATAATGGCGCATTAAGAATACACTTACACGTTTTCTTTTCTTGCTTTATATACATCTATTTATTTTTAAAACAACTGTTTTCTGGTGCTTTCTAGGATTTCTTTCCCAGGTGCTGGAGAGAGCATTTTCCTGGAGCTGGCTACAAGAAGGAATGTCTGTACAGCCATGTCTGGTAATATTCCCTGTGCCTTGCTGTGACCAGCCCTTTCCCTCCACAGTCTGCAGCAGGGCCTGGGACAGGGAATTTAGGTGGGCAATGGAGTGGGCAAGGTTTGTCTACTCTGAGGAAAGTGCATGGCCCAGGAGAGGCTGATAATATTCACGGATTTTTTCTGTAAAGATTAAACTGGACTTCATTAAACAAAAAGTCACAATATTTAGCAGTGGGCTTGGCAGTGTCAGGTTAATGGTTGGATTTGACCATCTTGCATTTCTTTTCAAACTTAAAAGATTCTGTGGTTCTATATGATGCCAGAGAACTAAAATTCTCTTATTCTCCCCCTGGCAATCTTATTAGCTGAATTCAGTGAAGTGAACGTGCCCTCAGGGATACCCCAGGCATGAACTCACATCTGGGCAGTACCTCCAGGATGGAGGGTGCTGGGAATCCTTGTAAGGGGCTGTGGGGGCTTTTCAGGATGTGCTGTTGTGCAGGGTCATTGTAGCTGTTGAGGAGTGGCTTCTCAGGAGGCTCCGCCAGCCACTTCTGATGGGCCAGCCACCTGAGCTTGCTGAGCCAGCCCTGCCCTCTCCAGACCTGGGCAATAAAGGTGCTTCATCATCCTGGACAGTGCTGTGATGAGTTTGGGAAATATTAAATAATGTTCTTTGAAATGAAAATGGAAGGAAAGGAGGGGGGAACTCCACAAAGGGAAGCAGGTGAGCAGGAAGGCAGGAGGGAAGGGCAGATAGGGTAACTCCTGGCAATTAAGCCTTCCTGGGGGCAGCCCCACTCCCTGGGCAGAACCTGCCTGGCTGCTCCTTCCACTGGTCCTGCTTGTGCACAACAGGGCAAACAGCCAACGAAAATGAAAAAAGGCCACTATCAATCAGGTTTTGCTTGTTGAGTCACTGGGAATTTGTATCTGGAAAGGCTGAGGAACCTCCTCCATTTCGTGCTGTCTCCAGCTGAGAGATGATGGTTGGACAGCGAACGGGGCAGCCCTCCCTGGTTTCCTGCAGGGATTCCCACACTGCAGCGCCCTGTAGTGGGAGGATGGCTCAGCAGGATGACCCAGACCTGCTCCATGCAGTTTCCTGCCGTGGTCCATGGATGTACCTCCCAGTGATGTGGGAAATGAGCGGGTCTTGCCAGTTTTGTTAAGGCACAGCAGTAAATTAAGCAGTGGTAAAAGAATGCAGGATTGACCCCTTTCCTGGGCACTTGCAGGACTGGAAGGGTGACACCAGTGTTAGTGGCTTTATTATGGACATGTGCACGCTTGGGTTCCAGGCCAGGGGCTACACTGAGCAAACATTTAGTGCGATGGGAGGAGGGAACACATCTATTTTCTTGTGCCAGTACAAAGGATGACTAATTACACCAGGAACAGCTGCAGTGTGCTTGAAACTATAGAAGACCAGCTGATCCCTACCGTGCTTGCCCAGCCAACTGGCAACACCTGAGCCCTGCCAGGTAAAAACCAGGCTCTGTGCTTTGTCCAAGTCATTAGAGCTCCACTTGGAGAGAAGTGAGCAAGGAACAAGCTTTGCTTCACTGCTTAATGTTGCTCAAAAAGAAAAAAAAATACCTGGAATAAATATTTCAGTCCAAAGTAATATTTACTTGGGTGCTTAAAACTTTGTAAAATGCCCTGAAGGTCACAAGACATTCATCCTGCTGTGTATTTCTCTTTAAGAAGGTGCTTGTAAGTACTACTGCAACACATGTGTGATGAGGGGTTGCCATGGCAAACAGGTTTTGGCACTGTTTAAGAGAGAGTTTTATTGCACAGCAGAATAAATAAGCATGTTAAAGCCACATACAGTAACTTGTTGGCACATACATTAATGCTCCCAAGGGCTGCAATAACTTAAGCACCCTCCCTTTAAACATTTTTCAGTGTTTTTTCTTTTTTATTGACTACATGCATTTAGTATTAAGGCTAGGAATGTCCCATTTCCACCCTCTTTTGAAGTGAGTAATTGAGGCAAAAAAAGAGGACTGTCTAATAAATCATAAAGGGGCATTGTGCACAGACAAGAGGGACAATTTTCCCATTCCTAACATACATGAGGATAAGCCAGCGTGAGACCTGTCTGTGTGCTAAATCCTCACTTGCTCCCTCTAGACGCAGGAGTAGATTGGCGTGTTTGTATTTCTGATGGAGCCTGAATAATCAGGAATAGTTTCACACCGTTTTCTGCAGTTTCTGTCTTGCTCTGTTGTGCCAACCCAGTCTTCTCCCACATCACAGCAGCAAACTCATTATTTTGGCTTTACTCACTTTATGAACCACCTGCTCTGTTCCCAGTTTGGCTCCCAGTTCACACCAGTGAGTCCCAGCAAGTCTGGAAACACTCCCAGTGTTGAGGAAGTGCTGCAGGGAGGCGAGAAGGCAAATCTGTGCCTGTGAGAGGGCTCAGGTTTGTGGAGCTCTTAAAGGTGAACATAAATTACATTTATAATGAAAGCCCTGGTTTAAGAAGAGTTATTAGTGTGTTAGTCCGGGCTTTATTAGCTCGGAGGTTTCAGAGCCATGAGGGAGGTGTGACACTGGCTCCCTCTTCTGTGGGAACCGGTAACTTTCCTGGGTTGGAGAACTTTGAAGCTGCCAAAAGCAGATGAAGCCCACAAAACCCCTCCCACCGCGGGACACTGGTATAAAATCACGTTATTGTAGATGTGATCAGATAACGCCCAGCTGTGAGGCAGGGGCAAGGCTGCCTCCTCCCCGTGGGAGGGAAGGATGGCCGGGGTATTCAGCCAGAGCTGGTGGTAATTGTGTCTTGTTAAAACTGAGGGATTGGTGAGTGTGATGGACCCAATTCTCCTTAGTTTACTGGGGAAGAGTGACAGAAATTACATCTCACCCTAAAAGGAGAGTGCAGGCAGTGCTGACTCCCATTATAGTAGGAGGAAAAATCTGGTTTACATATTCCCTATAGTTTTAGGATGAATGCTGTAACATATTTTACTCTTGGAACCCTTTTTGTCTCCTGCCTCATCACCAAGATTACACCAACCCTTCAGTAAGGCTTGGATTGATCATCAGAGCTACTCGTTTCTCAAGGCCAGGCTGGATGGGGCTCTGAACAACCTGGTCTAGTGGAAAGTGTCCCTGCCCATGGCAGGGGGCTGGAACCGGGTGATCTTTCTGGTCCCTTGCAACCCAAACCATTCTGTGATTCTCTTCTATGATTCTAAACTTTCCGGTACACTCAGCAATTGCCGAAGCACACGCTCAAACCTCAGGAAACAGGGGAGGAAAAAAGAGGTCATTATTTTTTGAAAGGCACATGTTTGTAATATCGCATACTGATGGGTTCATTATGAATTACAATTTGCTGAATAGGAGGATTCCCGTGGGAGGGACAGTGCATGGAGAAAAAGGAAAGGCAAAGGGAGGGAGGTGATTTTTATGCCTGTAAAGGTGTCTCCTGGGCATAACCCAAGTGGAAGATGTACCATTTCCTTCTGGCTGTTTGGATTTGTTTGCAATTAAAGCCTAGTGGAGCTGTCAGGGGCTGTTGACAAATATATTATAACCAATTTAGGTTAAGTGAGTTACTTAAAATTAATCCATCCCTTCACAATACTCCTGTTTCACTTCAGAAGAATGTGCCAGGAGGAATGAGTACAATCCTGACCATGTTGGGAGAACCTCCTCAAGGTGGAAATTTGCAAATAGGGCTGCTGTAGTATGTAATGAGAAGCTGCAGGGCTTTCAATTATCCCACATAGTCTGTCTCTTTGCAACTTGACTGACAGCTAATTATGCTGGTGCCATTTTTTTGGCAGTGGAATTTAATCTCCCAGATGGAAAGCAAATCAATCTGCCCATTGCTGCAGCTGAGGCATACTTTGGCTCAACTTTAATTTATTCTCCTAAGCCTAAGAAGGTTAGTCATTTCAAGGTACAAAAATATCAAATTTCTTCCGTTAACCAGGCTGGTGAAAAAGTGGGGAAGAGTTGGGATTTTATGGGCTGTGCTGTGAAACGTCGCCGCTCCTTCCTTTCTATTAGGAAACAGCAGTATCATCTCCCCTTGATTCCTGGTCGTGGAATCTAACAAGGAAGAAGCATTTATGAGCAGGTTGCTAGTGATAATGGTTAAACATGAGTTGTGGAGGCATTAAGTGGGATTCTATGGAGGAGTGAACTAAATCTCTGAAGAACTTGACACAAAAAGGAATCGGTGGCAATTTTCAAGCACTTTAGCCAGTGTGCAATAGCCTGCTTCCCTTTGGGTTTCATGCCAGGGATATAAATACAATCCTCCTACTTACCTGCACTCTTCAGGCCTATCAATTATGCTGCTCCCTCTGAGTTGCTGTTACAACTTTAGGTATTACTGTCCTCTGCAAACCAGCACAGAGCAGAGTATGTGACTGGTTATCACAGGCTACAGACCTCATCTTTGAGCAGCCAGCACCTGCAGCTCCTGTCGATGCTGTTTCTCAGGCTAGAAACCCCAATTTTAGCTGGGATCAAGGGGAAGGGAGCTCACAAAAACTTGGTGCTAATGAATGCTGGAGGATCGGAGCCTTATTTTTCTGTAAACTTTTGCCTCTCTGGTTGTCTCAGCCCGAGTATGGTTCTGATGTCTTATCTGTTGTTATTATTTTCCCTTTTGGGGTGCTTTTTCTGAGTTCTTGGGAGGTGTTTAAGGCCAGGTTAAGCTGGGCTCGGAGCAGTGTGGTCTAGTGCAAGGTGTCCCTGCCCAGGGCAGGAAGTTGGAAAGAGATGATCTTTAAGGTCCCTCTGACCCAAACCATTTTAGGACTCTGATTCTACTCTGGTTTTGGAGAGTTTATACAAACAGAAAAGTTCCTGATTTCCCTTCTTACTGAAAAAAGTATTTCTAAATGTGCTTTGCTCAGACCTAACGACTCCAGTTCCAGTCTTCCTCACATTTTTACAAAACCACAGCCATTTCAGTGACTCTTCCTTAGTACACTTGGTGGCTGAAGGATTACTCACTCTCCTATCTAGCTATTTATACATATCTTTTTGTATTTCCATGTCATCCTTATGATTATGTTGATACTGCTCCCAGTGGACCCTTGAACTGAATTTCCCAACTGTGATAAAATCTTGTACATGGAAGCATTTTTGGTGACAAATCTCTGGAGATGTCCTGATGTCCCACTGGTGCATTTGTTACCCTGCTGGCACGCTGTGTTTCTGCAATATTATGGTTAAGAGGGTTTGAGTTATTAATATCAAATTAATTATTTTTTAAAAATCCATAATTCATTAAACAATTAGAGCAATTATTTGTTCTCAATTATGCTGTAAGTTTAAATGTGGATGATAAAATGTGTCAGACTGGTAATCTCTGGGTCAAGCACATGGAAGCAGTGCAGTCCCACCTATTTTTTGCCTAGCTGTCTGAAAATAAGGAGCAGTGGGGTCTCCAGGCTGCAACACGGATCAGGACAGGTAAAGCCTCTGCCGTACATCTGCACCTCCTGTCAGGGTCGTCCTTGCTCAGCCACCTGACTTCTACTGATATGAATTGAAAATGCTATTGGCCACAAAATGCTTTTAAGCTTTGAAAAGTATTGAAAAAGTTGGAGAATATCTAACTGCTGTGTTCAGGTAAGATCCAGAATGAACTTACCAGTAAGAGAAGAAGCTGTAAAGGCACCTCACTGATATTTCTGAGATTTTTCCATGTGTGGTCTTCCCCAAGTGTGATCTTTTCCCTTTTTTTTTTGCAAGTGGAGCTTGCATGTTTAGCTCCAACAAGCAAAATGCCACAGAGATTCCCAAAGTAATGTCCTAGTCCCAGTGCACATGTTAGCAGCAATTTCTCCTCTTGTCTTCCTTGTTATGAATGTAACCTGATATGTTACTTTTTAGGTTCTTGAATAGGTGCCATAATCTACTCGGGCTGCCCGAGGTCAGGATCGTTGTGGGATCTCTGGCTCTCCTGACAGAGCCTGCTGGGTTTTGGACCTTGGAGCAGCATTCCTTGGGCTGTGGGCGATGTGGGTGAACACAGATGGCTCCAGGCTGCTGGATGAGGAAGAAGAGGATGCTCTGGTGTTTGTATGGAGGGAGAATGTGGTGATGCCCCACGTGAGACCAGCTCCAACACCACAAATTATTTTGGTTTTGTTTTTTCCTTACAAAAGCACCATAATCCCAGCAAATAAAATGGCACGTCACAGGTGATCCCAATGGAACCAGCCAAGCTATTTATGGAGCCCACAGCTAAATAAAGAGATGAGATGTGAGGCCAGAAGAAGCAAGTCCATGTGATTTGAATTACAATTCAGTTTGCTTTAGGATTTTCTAGTTGAAAGACAAAAGTTGGCCCTCCTAGCCTGGCGCAGTGTAAGAGATCTATTAAATGCCATTGGAGGTTGTACATTCAACTACCTACAAAATATCTGTGGATAAACACTTCTGTTGACATTAAAACTTTAAGGGTTTAAAATAAAGTGAGATGTAATACAGTATAGTAAATTTTCCACTGCAAACAGATCACGATTCTGTGATCCGAACGCTCAGTGTGATGCACACGCCTGTGTTAAAAATCCCCTCCTATGCTGGAAAAAATCAAGGACCATTTCACTCCAAGTTAGCTCCTCATATGAGTTTTTTGGTATTTTTCAATTCTTTTAGTGACATCTAGTGAAATTTGGGGAAAGTGCAAGTTCAGTTGAACTCCACGGATCAATCCAACTGCGGTAGCAGATGCTTCACAATTAAATGCCTGAAGCACTGCACCTTATTTCATTAACTGTCCCTTAAGCTGCTGTCTTTAAAAAATGCACCAAATGCATTTTGGCCATTAAAAATTTTAAAGTTTGAGCTCATAATCTGGTCAAACACTTTATGCATTTGAAGCATGAAAATAATTTATTCTTTGATCCTTTTAACTTTGGGTATATAGTCAGAATAACCTTTATTTTATGTTTTAAATTTTGCCTTCTGTTATTGGTGCTGTTGCTCCTCTACACTTGAAGGCTCCAAGTATTTCAACTTCTGCACAAAACACCCCAAACTTTTGCAGGAGTTCAAGCTACACATTTTCAATATTTGGTATTCCTGAACTTACTGAAAAGTCAGATTTGGTCTGCTTGTTGCTCTGGACCAATCCAGAGTGGATATGAAATACTCCTTCATCAGCAAATGAAGTTTTCAACAGAGATGGAAAACGTATGCCTCCTACCTAGAAATCAGCTAAAAACTTCAAAGGAAGAGCTGCCTCCCTCAGACCACCATCCACATGCAACAGCTTTTAGAAGCGTAACTTTTTCTCAAAGTACGAACCCAAGTGGCTTCCATAAAGGTCTATGTTGGTATGGATTTCAGCTGTGCAAAGGACAGGGAGACCACTACAAACAGGGCTCATAAATATTTGGAAAAAATACAAAGTAGCTTCAACAGGCCAATATTAGATGACTGGAAAGAGTTCAAAAAATGTTATGCCTTGCTTGATCTAAAAGGCTTCAACCTCCCAAACTGAATAGGCAATTAGGGCAGATTCTGAACAGGATGATCTGAAGCAACAACTGGGAAGTGCGGAAAAATCCCAGCTGCCAGCATCGCTGAGCACACTCACATCCAGCCAGCACAGGGAAGATGCCCAGCCATGTCCAAACAAGCTTCCAGGTCACTGATTCTGATCTGCTCTCATCCCTCTCAGAGCTAACTTTTCAGAACTTAAAAAAAAAAGGCTTAAAGGAAAAATCAATCCAAGTACACCAAGAACAACAGTTCAAACATTTTACTAAATCAATTCACACAGTTTCAAAATTGTAAATATAATTAAGGACAACAGGGTTTCTGTATTTTTTTTCTTCCAGAATCATTAAGACAATAAACAAACACAAATTAGGTTTATAGCATCTGTTCTTTTAAAAAATGAAAGGAACGCCACTCGATGTATTGATAAAGCACCACAACACAGTTACAAAATAGGGTTGGCCTGTTTCTTTCACAAGTAAAAGACTACATACTCCTAACAGCTTCCTGCTTCAATTCATACTTCATTAAAATAAAACTATAAAATCTTCTAGATTACACTAACTTCAGACAATGCCTGGTATAACAGTGCATTAACAGCAGTAATGCCAACTATCAGTGCCAACATAAAACAGTTTAGAGAGGAGAAACAAAACAAACAAAAAATTCCAAAACAAAACAACAAAAATCCCACCTTTATTCCCCTAGACGAGCAAAATTCAAAATAAGAGATGCTCTGCCTCACAATGAGTTAAGGATTTGGGGATGCTGATGGGTGGAAGAGGGGGCTGGTACTGTTGCTTTCTAGGCTTAGTTGGCATCTAGTTTGGCCATTTCCTGCACGTATATCCCTATACTCTCACTGTCAAAGAGCACGAAGTACACCGTCTTGATTGAAGAGGACATTGTTGACACAAAATAGCTGGAGATGGCTTTCAGGATCAGCTGAGCAGCTGTTTGCTTTGGGAAGCCATTTCTAGAAGGAGAGAGAAAATAAAGGAAGAAAATCAAGACTTGCTGAACCAACTTTTGATGCTTTCACCTCCCAGGGAAGACTCTGGCTTTTTTTCTGACACCCCATGGTAAATAAAGCTGCAAAACCAGTGTTTACAGTCTGAAGTAGAAGCTACAAACCTGTTGATTTAGGCAAGACTTAAAATGCTCAAACAGAAGAAAAGCATTCCCAAAATATGAACACAGAGTCTACACACATTGATGGGTTGAACCTTATGATACCTGATGGGTCAATTATTCTCATTTAACAGGGAAGTAAACCAAGAGCCTGCTGTGTTCTGGAAAGCAGCGTGTGTTGAAGCTGTGAAGTTAAACCTGTCCTGAAAACAAAGCAACTGTTAAAGAAAAGTAAAAAGGGACAGAGAACTTGATATAGAATATGAAACATGAAAAGACCCAAAATACAAAATGGTCTTGCCACTACTAATGGTAACTAAGCACAGGATTTTACAGGGCCTAACCTGACAACCTTTCTTGCAAACTTCTCACTTTTTTATCTAGGAATCTTCATCCAAAAGATTCAACTAATCTTAAAATAAGTCAAGCACAAGTAGAATGGTCTGAACAAAGCTATGACCTGACCTGTGGGTTTTATAGGTCATGGCAAACTCCTGGAATTACACCTGCTAATTACGTACTTGGAACATGGCCTGAACTTTGTTGCTGTGTTACTCCTCAACTACTGCTACTCACCCAGACCATGGGTTTGCCCTGACAAATTCTGAGCCCTCCCCCAGCCTCAGTGACGTGCACTCCGTAGTCAGTCTGACAGTGATGGGACACAACCACTCTGTTAGGAGTAGCACCCAAAAAGAATCTGAAACAGCCTGTTGAACATCACCTGGTTCCTTGACATGCACTTACAGATATCTGATAGTTAATACTCCCCATTATAAATTGTGTACTATTAATACTACAAATAATTTACAGATTACACAGATAGATGAGTTTTGCAGCATTTCCTGAGCAGTTCAAAGAAGCTGGGCTAAATTCACCTCTGGCTCTAACAGGTGAACATTTCTCAGCACATGCTCACTGAAGCACCACACCGGTAGTAAAATGCTGTTGTAATCTCCCTCTTATTCAGTGCTGCAACACACCAATGTGAAGGGCATCTGCGTGTGTCATGGCCCACTTGCTGCACATTGCCGTACCAAAAAACATTCTCACAGAGCAATTCTGTGTCAGTCCTGCCTGTAATGCGATATTATACAGGCTGTCTCGGAGATAATGTTTGTGGTATTTCAAAAATGATGGCATGAAATAGCTTATACTGTTTTTTCTTTTCTGAAAATGCCTGATTTTTTCTTCTATTGAAGAAGGAAAAAAAAAAAAAAGGAAAAAGCATTGTGAAAAAAGCTCATGTTCTTCTCATGTTCAAGCCAAATGAGCTGGTCATTTTAAGCAAATCTCACAAGCAAATCAGCTGTGTGAGAAGTTAATCAACTGAGAGCAGTTTTGACACAGGAGCTACTTAGGAGTCAGCAGCCCCGACACCTGAGCACTTGCAGGTTACTTATGAATGCTGTATCCTGAAGAGATCTTTCAGGAATTTTGCTCCTGAACTGCCATGCAGGGCAGCATCCAAATGGGGATATACACTGTTTCTGAATTGTCCTCAGGGGCCTCTGAAGTCACACAACTTCCGAGTGTTCTGGCAGGGTGATCACACCAGGGCACATGAAAGAAGAGTGGCCTGGTGAAAGGAAGGCACGGTACCAGGGAAGCTGATAACAATCCATTGCTGAGGACAGATCTCCCGAAAAAGAGCAGAAGAATCAGCAGAAAGGTGCTGACCTGATGGCCATGTGTGGGCTGCAAGAAACAGAAGCTTTATGCATTGATCTATGGGTCTGAGTTAAATTCTTGTGAAAAGGCAGTTTGGGACTTTAGCCAAACCAGTGTCAATTCAGATCAAAGTCAGAGCCTCAGAATGAAATCCCTTCTGTGAGGATGATTTCATGTTCAATCCCTAACTCTCCTTTCCCTTTTCTCCTGCTGGCCCTACCAGAATGAACTCCAGGCTACCTCTGAACAGCACCCAAGTTGTGCTTTCCATAAGTCGGCTGTAGCTGAGCATCTGGCCCAGTGAATGCTACAAGTATGCTATTTTATTTCCCCTCATGATTTATTTGAACTGCCCTCATGTAATCCCATTCCTCAACTATAAAAGAGAATGAAACTGTTTATGTGGGTTTATTGGGTGATGTCTGCTTGACAGATGCCTGTACTAGAACAGCTGCATACATGTGGTGTCTTTGGCATTTTCTATCTTTTAAAGCTTTACTTTTTTTCTTTTTTTTAATGCTTTTGACTTCATAAAAACAAGTAGAGAGTATTGTCAGAATATATTATGTTCTCGCCAAAATTAACTTATGCTTGAGTACCTCTAATTAAGGAAAAAAAAAAGGAAAAATACATAACCTCATATATTACTCAAGGCCTTTTGATTCCTCTCCACCTTTTAAAAGCACCACTTCAACTGGCTTGAGTAAGAATGACATGCATATGCCAAGTGGAGAACTTGCCCCAGATCCTGCCTGTCAGTAACCAGGTTTCAGAACAGAATGTGAATCCTGATGATTGTTCAGGGCTTCATCATCTTCCAATACCAATCACCTACTTCACAACAAGGGCTGGGAACTATGCAGAAAAGACAGGGCTGTGTGGAAGATACCCTACATGGTCTCACTTTTACATAACCAATTCAAGAGTCACTCTGCACTCTCTGCATTATTCTGTGGAGGAATAGAGCTTCTCCCAGAGAGCTATTCAGAGCTTCTCTTTGTACTGACCAGCCTGTGACCCTGACTGCTAATTCAACAGGTTACTGTGAACCCTCTGCTCCATTTCTCTACTGCTCTGCAAAGTTTGCTCAAGTTATCTCCTTAAAATGACACCCATGCAAATTAACTTTAGCTGGAGATCTGTATGATCCAAGTTGCTTAAATTTATCATCCTAGTGAAACTTTTATTTCTTGCCATTCACCCAAAACCTCAAATACTGTTTTCTGCCCTAGCCCACAGAATATGCAAGAATTAATCTAGTATTGCAACACAGCACAATGAGAAGAATATTCTTGCTGTACACCACCCAACTTCTCTCATGGCAAACTCAAGAGGGTCAGTTGTTCAGGGTTAAGAGACACAACTGTGTAATTCAGCCTAGATTTGGCCCTTGGTCTTCATACTGAGCCATCAGTAAGGGCCAGGTGTTCCCAACCTCCGTTTGTGCCCAAAACCCAGGAGCCTCAGACTAAAGGTGCAGTCAGTCTGGATTGAGACTCTTAAGAATACGATCCAACTTTCAAAGGCACTGAGCACACTGAACAGAGCCAGAGGACCTGAACTTTAGACTTAGGCTTTCAAAGACCTTGGCAAGGGTTTTTAAGGTCTTTTTTTTTTTTAATGAAATAGTCCCATGATGTAAACTGCATGGAATTCAGTTTATGGATTTTGGATGAAAGCTTGAAGTGACTCTGCAAATCCTGAGAATCAAGGCACTTTAGGTTTGCTGCTTAAACAAACACTAAGCCACGTCTTCTGGCCATCCTAAGACAGATAAGCTTCATTACACACTAAAATCAGGCAAAAGAGACCCCTTTTCTTCATGTTCTTTTCCAAATCTCCAATTTATATGAATGAATTGATAGCCTGAAGGAAGTCTTAATATTCTCCTGAAAATTCATTTTATGCTCTTTATCCCATTTGCATGCTTTAAGATTTGCAGGGCACTATGAGATCTGCCAAAACTGAACTAGTATTCAGGAAAACACTGCAGGCTCCACGCACTGCCTGAACAAACCTAGAAGAAACACTTCTTTTAGGGAACTGATTTAAACAAAGAAGAAAAAAGCCAGCATTGTAGCAATGTGTTTTATACGTGGGAAGGGACTGGAACAACAGATGGCACTTAGAGAATGTGACCTATTTGGCATCAGGTTTGCCTGACAGCCTTACCTGCCACTGCCAATGGAAGGAAATGCGATTGATTTCAGCTTCTTTTCATCAGCCAGAGCCAAGCAGTTCTTCACTGTCTTTTCCAGCAGTTCCTCGCATTTGTCTGAGCCCCAGCCTGGGCTATTACAGTGGATCACAAATTTCGCAGGCAGTCCATGGCCAGCACTGACAACAGCTAGAAAGAATTGAAAATGAAACACAGTTACTTTCCTCTCTTTGGGATTAAAGGAGTCTACATGTGATTAAAATAGCAAACAATCAACAGACATTCCTTTAGCCCCTGTGAATGTTTTAGATTACAAATCACACAGCCTGAAAATATAACATGATTACAGAGACTTCGTATTTTCCCTTTCCAGCTGCACTTTGCTGTGATAATTTATAAATCATAGCAAGCATTGAGCTTATTTGAGAGAGAGAAAGAATTCATGGCTGACATCAAAGGAAGCACACTTATACTGAGGACTGGGTAAGGAGAAGGGTTCTGAACCCAAACCCAGACAAGGGATGATCTTGCTTTGGTTGGGTTTACTCCAGAGCTACAGTAAATATCAGGATGCTGGACAGGCACAAGGAGTTCCGACTCCAGAGACCTTCAGCTTCTCCTGCTAAATGCACAGTGTCTAGCTAGCTTCTGATCATACCCCAGCCCAAACTGGAGCAGCTCAGAGCTACTAGTGCTCTGCAAACCCCTAAGGAAGGATGGAAAAGAGGTGAATTCAGATTCTGGCTTTATTTCAAGCTTTGTCTCTGAATAACCATAATGAAGACATTTTGTGTGATTTCAAGACTTTGGGCCTGGCCTTATTTTAGCTTTTTTATGTATGGGTCATCCAAGATCACTTGAACAATGCTGGGCCTAATTTCTCTCTTTCATCACATTCTTGACAGAGGGGTGGAGAGGATGCATTTGCAGATTTGCAATGTTTGATTCACACTGTTTGTGTAACAACAGGCCAGGCCTTGTATATACAAAGAAATAAAGAACTTTTAATCATATCACCACAATACTACCGTGGACATGTGGGGACTAAGAAGATGCAGCAGACCCTAACTACAAACTGCTGACAGGCAGGGATTCTCCAGATGAGAGGCCTCCTTCTCTGCAGGAGAACACGTTCTGGGTTCACCACTTCCCATCACAGAGCAACAACAGACTGTGCTCTGCCTGCCAGAAACCAGGGTAAGAGGATCTCAGTCATTTCCAAACTCACTGGGCTGTGGTTGCAAATAAAAAGTTGTAACTTCAGTTTGTTAAAAAAAAAAGGTTGGGGGAAGCAAACCACCCTAATCACAAGCTGAGGGAAGAAAAACATCTATCTGAAATCTCACAAGAGCACACAGTGAGCCTTCACAAAGAGTCAGCCCCTAAAATACCCCACAAAAATGCAGGTATAAAATCGCAGCTTATGTCTTCACAAAACCATATTTAAAATACCAGTAAGTTTTTCAAAAAATTAAAAATCAGGTTTGCAAAGGTGCTTAGAGATCTGAAATCCTCCATTCCATTCTGGAATGTTTATGAGGCATTTTGCTATTTAAGTATAGTAGAAATAACTCTTGGCACATGATCATCACATATGGATACTATCCCGTGGCTGCTGCAGGAAAGAGAAAATAGACTTTGTGATATGGATCCTGACCAGGGGTTAACCAGAACATTTTGAAGGACAATGGAAGCACAAGCATTCATGTTCTTATGGGTTTGCAGAGTCCCAACATGTTGAATAGCCTCAGTGTTAGGCAATGTTAATTTGTCATAATGTGCAACTAAAATGTTGGCACATTCAGAATACATCATAAATCCAAGAATAAAAGCAGCTGACATATCTCTAGTCAGATGTGAAATGTGGATATCATCTTCACCCTGAAAGGATAAAATACTGTATTGATACACATGACCAACTTTAATATTTCTCAGGGAGTGTTTTCTAGGGTAGTCATTAATTAACTCATTAGGATTCTGATGAGGACAACTGTTCATTACCAAGAGCAGCTGTCCCTTACTTCAAATGCAAATGCACTGAAATGGGAGGTAAGAAAGAGAAAGCCAACTATGGACTTATTCTGTGCCAGTCACATTCCAGGTATGCATCATGGTTACGGGTAGATTAAAGGGATGCCCATAGAAATGAGAAATCTGAAAACTAGGTATCTGTAGGATTGAAAAATGGATGTATAAGTTCTGCTCTAGAGTCCTCCAACAAGTCCCTAACAACCAGTTTCTCCCAGTGCAATGCAGAGCTGCCCTGGGGTAAGACTGCCAAGCAACCCCCAGATCTGAGGGATGCACTGACAGCTGAGAAAAAGAAACTTTTCTTTTCAGCTTGCCACCTATTTGGAGCAGTTTGGTCTGGGCTAGTAAGCAATCTTGTACAGAAGTTAGTAAAAAGAAAAAAGTGAGTAATTGATTCTGCATATTTTCGCAGAACAAAAATTCCAAGAAAAACTTATTAAAATTTTTAAAAAGCAAGGGAGAAACCCCCGAAGTATTAAGCTCCAGAAGTAAACAGTTGTAATTTTTCCTGTCAGAGCTGAATTCTTACATCTCCCCTTCGGCTGTAGTTAGGATTCGTTTACAAAACTGTGCACACTGTATTTATTTTTATAGCATAAACACAGATGGCAGAATCAGCCTTCTATATGAACAACATGGATCAGCAATTTCACAGATGGTGTAAAATTATATATTGCCATTATCAAACTTTATTACTCATATAGTAGATTTTTCTCCGATATTACATAAATTTTGATAACTAGGCATCAAAAAGTCGTAAGCTTTTATAGTGATGATTTTGGCACTGATTAAACTAAGTACCCAAGCAGATGCTGAACTTTAAGCACATGCTTAAGTTCAGTGAAAGTCAGTGGCATTTCAGCAAAGCAGATGTTTAACAGAGTTGGACTCAAAAATAAGCATCTCATTAATTGCTTTTCTGGACTGTGCCCTCAGTGATCACCACTGAGTGTGTGTGCACGTACCTGTGAACAGCCTGGTTTTACTGTAACACTACAGCACCGCCCATTTCCCAGGTGCTTTGGTAAAGGTTACTTAAGATGCAATGTGTGCATCTGTGGAGAATACAAACATACAACCCTTGGGAGCTGCCTGCAGACAGCAGAGCCCCAGCGCTGTTGCAGGAGGAGCTGGGCTGTGTGAGCCGAGCCCAAATGCCCGCGGAGCTCTGGTTCAGGGTCCCGAAGCGCAGCCTCACCTCCGGCTATGTCCAACGGCCCGTTCTTTTTGCGGAGCTCAATGACAGCTTCCACAAACTCCTTGCCGCCTTTCTTTTCCAAAGTGCTCCCTGAACAGAGAATCGTTAGTTTACTCCTCCAATTTCAGCAGACATGTGACTCATCATTCGCTTTTGTTACATCACTCTAGAGTTTTCTGCCCAAACATTTTTTGGGGACTGCAAAGTAAGATCTAAACCTTTTGGGACTTGAGAATTAGCTAGTCATTAAAAACAACAACAACAACAACAGAAAGAACAAAAAGACAACCCTAACAACCCAAAAACCTCACACTGGTATCCCTTGCTAACATTCTCAGACTCGAATTTACTGTCAAAAACCAACTGACATGACATCCCTACCTCCTTCCTTCTCATGAGCATCTCTTAGTGTGAAATGTTCCAGAAGAATGTGCTAGCTCAACAGTGGTTGAAGGTTTGTAATTCCTTCCCCTAGGATTCATTTCCCCTCTTCTCTTACAAATTGTTTTAAAGAGCCATTTGCCACAATAAGAATTTGAAACTCACCTGATCTTGGTCCCTGACCCCAACAGGTGGCCCCAGGAATGAAACAGTCTCGTGAGTGCAGCGGGCTGCTTTACTTGGTAACTGCCCAGCTTGTTGAGCCACCTTTAACCAAGAGGAAGAGCCTCAGAAATAAGGAGAATCTCTAAGGAACATATTCCTCCAATGAACTTCTCTAACTACAACTAAGGAGCTGGACAAAGTCATTCTGGGAGAAGAAGAGCTGTGAAGTGTGTCAGGGCAACCAAAAGGTATGCTGTTTACAAAAGCAGTCCATCACTAAATGGTTTAGATCTTATTTTGCAGCTCTAGTTTTAAATATTAATATAAGAAAAAACAGCCCAAGAAAGCATTTTCCTAACTACATAAGCATCCCCCATAATTTTGCACTGTGCACATTAATTATAAAGGTAGATAAGTAAAAAGCAGTGATATCATAAAGGCTCTGATTTGAGATATTGCTTTGAAAACTGATTTCCAGAAATTCAGAACTAGGATCTCTAAGGATCTAGACATTTATTTGGTGACACCCCTTACTTTCACTGATGAAGAAAGAAAAAAATGCAATTTCTGATGGAAGTGCACATACTATATGCTCCAGGAAGCAGAGTCCCTCCTCCAAGATTCCAGTTACTAAATTGGCTTATAGCTCTAGGAACTAAGAAGACTGCAAGATGCTTTTGTTTTGTTTTTCTAAATTTCTTCCAAACTGAAAAGTTGAAAACAATGCATTTGTTTTCCATTCAAAAACTGACTCTAACTGACCCTGAGTCTATTTTGTTAGTGGGAGTTTATTGCTTTTGGGGTACAAAAGCTGAGGACAATTACAAAATATGTGCCTTTTCTTTGGCTTTTTCATAACCAGTTCACAACAGGGTTTGCCAAAAACTGGATTGCATGGTCAGACTGTGTAGGTCAGAGTGTAATTTGCTCTTTGTGCTCACTTAAGCTTTTAAATATAAATGCTTCAGCCAAACTCCTAAAAATTTTCTGAAACTTAAAATTACCTATACCAGTGCAACTGAGTAGGACACCTTACAAATCTCTTAGAAAAGATAGTAATGGCTTTATTTGTAGCAGCAAGGTGTCTTAGGAGAGTGAGATGCAGAGCAGCACTGAGGTGCTTGGAAGCACTCTGCCCTTCAAAGACAGTGAATTACCAGAAAGCACAACACTCTGTGCCCTTTGCTGAGCCCATCCAGCAGATGTGGCTGGCTCCAGGGTCTTATAAAATCACCCTGACAGAGAAGGGATGGGGAGGGAATGAAACAGCCTTCCATTCTAGTTATATTCTTGTTGCATATATTTCCATATCATTCCTATTTATGTTTATATAAATTCCAGTTATATTCCCCGTGAGTCCATGAACTCTGATCAGTCCTAAAACCCATGACATTCATAATCCTTAATTTCTCTTGTTTCAAGGGGAAACATAATTAAGCCTTGTGCAGAACCTAGGAACAGCAAAGTTCTATTAAGTAGGTCATTTCTTTGCCATTGCAAAGCTGTTGTACATTTAATGGAATTTAGCCTAGTTTGGTTAATTCAATCCAGAAGGATCAGCTTTTTCCCTTCTACTGGGAATTAATTTATAATTAAAAGCAATGAACAACCATGTCAGTTTATTTCACTGAGCTCTCTTCTTGCAGATCTGGTACAAAGAAGAGAAAAACTAATATTTGGTATGACTGAGTGAAATATTCTGCATTTACTCCTCAATTATGGTCTTCTTCTGATTAATAGCGAGGGTTTATATTGAAATCATACTTGACACCTATGTTGTAAATTAGCTTAATCTGGCAAAGGACAGACTGTATTTGACCATTTTCCACTACACTAGCAAGTTTCTTGATGGAAGTCTTGCTTCACAGCTTCAAGGTTAGTAGCTTATTTGCTCACAGGCATAAATATGTGTCACTCCCATGAGAATAAGATCATTATCTCATGCTTTCCAAGCAGGCATTGGTATCAGTGTTGAAAACAGCGTTAGCAGAAATTTAGGCTCTAAAATTCTCAGGATAAGCCCCCAGTACATTTAAATTGTTAGGGAAAAAACCAACAAAAAATTAAAAAAAAATTTAGATGGGTAAAAGTTAATCATTGGAAGCTAAGCATTTGTGCACTTCTATTCTTTCTTACAGCAGTCAGAGGCAACAGGAACCTACGCTAAGGAATGAGCAGTCCAGCTTCAAGAGACAATTTTCTTTGTAGGGTAGCAAAGCATTTCTTTGTCACAGGGTAGGAGACAGGCACATTGACTAAATGGGTCTGACAGACTTTGGAAGCATATTCTTGAGGTACAGGCTACTATGACACTCTGCACGTTATTTAGCCAGCCAAGTCACAGTGCTTCTGCCCAACAGGCTGACCAGAGCTACATTTCTCTGCGTGTTACTCAGAAAGCAGCCCTTTCAGAAAAAGCAGGTGGTGCAGGACATGTCCCTCCAAGTCAGTACTGAAACAAGGCATCAGGCGTGGGGGGAGCCCACTCTCACAGTGATGGTGAGGTCAGATGAGATGCAGAACAGAGGCTGGGATTAGCTGACTTGTTTTTAAGAATTGCCAGCAACTTCTGCATTCAGTCCAAATTCTGATTTGCCTTCTCAAATTACCACGGCAATTCAGTCAAAGTACTCCTACCCTTTTATAAAATCCTTCAAAATTCTGTATGCAGAGAGAGGTAAGAGAAGGGCTAGGAGAAGAGTTACTCAGGGGACAGTTAAGATGGCTGAATTAAGAGGTCTGTCCTGTTTCCTGTCATGCCTTCTCTCCGGGTAGCTCAGATGATCAATGTGTGTGCGGCACTAGCTTGGGCTTGTGGGCGTGAGGACCGTGGAGCAGGGCTAGGAAGGCCATCGGTCCGTAAGATAATCTTAAGAGTTTGGAAAATACAGACAGGTTAGGTCTGGCACGTGAATCCAGATGTGAACATCTGAAACTTGGCATGGTGCACTGGAACTGGTTAGAAATCTAAAGATCAAGACTCAAACCACATTCAAACCAGGCACTTAACACGTCGAACCAACAATGTTGTAATTCATTTTCCTAGGTCATGTGCCTGCATTTAACGCACTGTCCCTGCACTTCAATTTTGGTGGTGCACTCCATTGTTACTTCTGAAAGTCCGATTTGGCGATAAAAACCAAAAATGCCCACTAGGTTTGTAATTGTTCATTTCTTGTTACGATCAGTCAGGACTGCTGGAAGTGAGAAATGAATGCAAATCTGCATAGCTACAACAAGCTGGTGGCTGCTGATCGACCATGCACACACATACGAACTCCGCAGCACTGAACTTGCCATTACCTACTTCACCACCGGTGTAGAAGTCAGAGTTTGTCGGGTGAACGACAGCATCACTGTCGATCGTGGCAATGTCAGCCTGTACAACTTGCAACTACAACAGGTAAACAGATGTATATCAACCACGTTGGACAGAGACCCAGCACAGGCTCTACATTTACACATGTACCAACGTCCATATTTTCCTACCTTTACATCTCCAAACCTTGCGCCAAAGGAGTATGCTGAGTTGTGTGTGCAGGTGTGTGTAGAGAAAGGGGTGTAGGGAGCAGGAGGAGGAATATTGAGTATGACATGATCAAATAAATGTTAAAATGACAAGTCAGAGCAATCACATGAGATCATTTCCAAAGTTTTAAAATCAGCTAATGCCCCATTTCACTTTGCAGAAACCTAGAACAACCAGTTCCCCACAGAGCATGACATTAAAATATGGAATCTGTTTAAAAAAGAGAAATTCAGGATCATCAAGCCAAACAAAATAATTAGTTTCTCCATTTTGTCAGCATCAATAAGCTGACAGGCACTGATCTTCATAAGTAAAGCCACTAATCACTTTGTTTCTAAAAATGCCAGTCTCTTTCACATAGAGGAAACCATGTATTTGCAGCCAGGGTTGTACAGAATTTGCTTTAAAAAATACAAATAATTGTTCTTCTAGCTTAAAACTAAGGCTATAAAAACATATTTTTTAATTATGTGCTGGACTGGCTAAGCCACTTGCATAAATATATGTATTTCTAAGAAAGGCTGATTTAAAAATTAGCCTTCTTAAACGTTTTTTCTTGTTAAGTTACTTCTCTACATTCCCATAGGAAATGCAGCTGTAGTAGAATTATGGGTTGTATTCCATTAAGGAAGTGTAAAAAAAAAAGACAGCAGCAGGTATAATCAAATAAGAAGGGAATGCAGTATATAATGCATGAAAGGCAATTTTTGTTCTGCTGAAGAACAAACTTCTGTTAAAGAAGGATTTTTTTTGATTTCTTATCAATCTGAAATGAGAGAAGCTTTAAAAGCAATTCTCCACCTATGGTAGTTTACTCTTGGTATAATATCAGTATTTGTTTTCAGCTGGATGCAAAAGTGAGGGAAGAATTGAAACATAATGGAAACAAATCACTGACTGAATTAAACATCAAATCAAGGTAGGAAAGATTCGGGGATAGCTAATTATTTAATAATCCCTTTCAAAAATTTTTAAGCTTACTCTAAGTATCGAAATAAAAACCCTGAGATTGCAGGTAGAATGGAGAAACTGCTTATTTTGAGAAAAACCTGACAAAAAAGTATTTTAGTCCTCAAAGTATCCAAATAAGAAACCCCCCAAAATAGCTAACAGTCACATATGATCATTATGGAAAAGAATTTAAAATTTTTGAACTGAAA
This sequence comes from Oriolus oriolus, assembly GCA_013400235.1. Classification (NCBI taxonomy): domain Eukaryota; kingdom Metazoa; phylum Chordata; class Aves; order Passeriformes; family Corvidae; genus Oriolus; species Oriolus oriolus. The sequence goes on from VXBT01011167.1 coordinate 130,072, forward strand.
TCAGCTTGAAGACTAGCAATAGCTGCAAGTATTCAGAATTGGTCAAAAAGTATTTTGAATATAATTCTTCAACAAAGCAGGACCTGCAAGATTTGTATTACTGCTCTGATTAAAGGTATGAAGCCCTAGAGAATAAATTCTGGGTTCCATAATTTCCATGTGACCGTTAGTTGTGTCAACCCATGCCCCATTTACCTAGGTCATCTTTAAGGTCAATGTCAGCATTGGTAGGATTGATAATGGCCTCCACCTCGAAGCCGGCTAAATTACTGATTTCACTGTGAATAAGGTTCAGCTGAAAAGAAAAGCATGAGGTGGGAAATAACAGGACAGCTGGGAAATCACAGAGAAGCTGCAGAAAAGTGAGCTTTGCAACACAGATGGAGATAGCATCACTGCAAACAAATATGCAAAATAAAAGGCAGGTCATAAAGGGTTATTATCCCAAAAAAAATTCAAACACAAGACTCAAACATTGTTCACACTGGGAGAACATGAATGTACCTACTAGTCAGCTCAATTTTGGTTTTATGATGATCACTATTTGGGATCCTTACTATTATCCAGTACCTAAAGGGGGCTTAGAAGAAGTCTGGATAGGGACTTTTCATGAGGGCATGGAGTGACAGGACAAGGGGGACTGGTCTTAAACTGAAGGAGGGTAGGTTAGGATCAGATATTAGGAAGAAATTCTTCCCTGTGAGCATGGAGAGGCCCTGGCACAGGTTGCCCAGAGAAGCTGTGGCTGCCCCATCCCTGGAAATGTTCTGGCCAGGTTGGACAAGGCTTGGAGCAGCCTGGGATAGTGGAAGGTGTCCCTGCTCATGGCAGAGGTTTGGAAAAAGATGAGCTTTAAGGTCCCTTCCAAACCATTCTGTGATTCTTATTTTGCCATTAAAAGAGGGTATTTGTTTCTTCCCTGAGTATAGATGAAGGACACTCTAAGCATCCCTTAAGCATCAATTACAGGGATATGCTGAGACTGCTCTGCACTGAAACGGGATCAAAGCTGGTGCTTCCTCCTTCTTTAAGCGAACAAACATGAGCCTATCTCTGAGAAAGCACACACTTGTCTCCAGCAATTCCCCCATCCCAACAAGGGGACGTGGTTTTTTTTCCTTTCCTTATCAGTGGTCACCATGTTTTGTATTGCAGCACTTCAGTCCTCATTACAGTTCTGCAGCCTTTGGGAATGTCTGGTGAGGTACTATAAGCAGGCACACGATACTACGTGCTTATTGCTTCCAGTTTTTATTTTATTTGCTTTACTTCCTTTTGTCCCTTATGGAAGCAGAGATTTTTAACCCCACTCATTAATGCTCATTTACTCCTCTAAGTACCCCCATATATTTCAAGCACGTCTTTCAATTTCTCTCTTGTTATAAATCAGGAGGATTTCTCCTGGGCACAAAGGAAACTGAGGAAGGCAGCACAGCGATCTAGAGATGGACCTCACATCTGCATTACGTGTTCTTAAAAGACAGTTTGGGTGTCTCCTCATTGAATGTGACCCACACCACAGAACCAACTCTACAATTTGAGGCAACCTGATAGGAATGCTAAACTTGGCAAAGGTCAGAACTGCAGGTATGGGAAGTTTATAACCAGGGTTTGAGCAGGTTGTGATGCTGCTTCGTAACTTCCGTTGGAAGTCTGATTTCACAGGCATCAAGTTTACTACTGTCAAAACTTTAAATACTTCAAAAGTGCAAAAGATTTTCCAGATTTTTTCATTTGGGGAAATACATTAGCTACAGCATGACCTACACCTGTGTTTACAATATGTATTTAAAATGATTTTTTCAGTAGCTGTTTAAGTGATATGGAAAGCAACCATAAAAGAGAAAGCTCTTATTCATTGATGCAGTTCCTGAAACCAGCTGCAGTTAAGCCAGGCTTTCCTTTTAATCCAATGTCCTCAGCCTACAAAGCATAACATACACCTTCAGGCATGGCACTTTATCTCATCAATGACAGAATTTTATCTCTTGTTTGTAGTCCACGTTTTGTAAACTTAACTCTTCAAATAATTTCTTCATGTATGTTAATTTATTAACAGGGACAATGAACCAGTCCATGAAACCCACACAAGTGAATGGGACATTTAAGGAGGCCACCATCCCTATATTTAAATTTTATTTTATAAGTATTTCCATTTCATTCATGTGATTCTATGAATTGACCTTCTTTCTCTTTTTAAAAGCCTGCAATTCATATAATTTGCATATGTTGCTTGAGTAAACTATGTTACCTCAAAATAGGGGGATTTTGACTAAAAATGAGTGTAATTCAGCCCAGTTTTAAGTATGTGTCTGTTAGGGAATTTGTAATAAAATCTAAGAAAGCTTCCTTTTCGAAATAACTTGGAATTCTTTAATACTTCACACGTGGCGAGTTATTCATACTGGAGTTTGAGTCTTGAGTTTGACTACAAGCAACTGCTGTTTAAAAAAAAGTCAAATCAAATCAAACCAAAACGTTAAAAAAACTTCATGAATTTTAAAATAAAAAAAAAAACCAACTGCAAAACACATGCACACACCAAGACTGTTTTGTGGAAATTTTAGTATGTTCCTAAGCATATTTTCCTTATTCTTTAAGTGATCTCTTTGATTCCTAAGTCTGTGCTCTACAAGTTTTCGTCCCAGATCTATCTCAGCTACAGACTGTTTTTGTTTTGGACCTTAAATCTATCCCTGAGCCTACTCATATATGGGATTTACATAACAGTCAGCTGGTAATCAAAGTTTCAATTTAACAGCAACAAGAAAATGCTTAAAAAGCTGCCCATGACTGATAGCATGTGTTGGCAGCTAAGTATTATTCTACTAAATTCTGAATTTACTGCTCAATGCCCTGTTAGCTATCCAATTGCCAAAAACAAATAAAAAATTAATCAGAATTTTTCCTGTAGAATTAAATCCTCCAATGAGTAATTGCTCAACTTCACTACCCAGCAGTATGAAGCATGTATTAGGCAGAAGTGATACCCTAAAAAAGCCACTTTAAAAAAATAAATAGACACAACTTGCATATACATGTGCAACAAAGAATGGACATAACTTTAGGTAACATTTCAATTAAATGTTAGTTAGATAAAATGCAGATGGCACTTAGCACATCCATGAGTATATTCTAAGCCAAGCCTGGCATTTCTAATTTCAGACAAAATTACCTTAAAAGTCTTGAAGCTTTTTCTGGTATGAGTTTCATACCAAAAACTGAAGATGCCTATCGCAGACCACAAGCGGAGGTCTCTTGGAAAGTCCAAACCTTAAAGCTTAGGCTTGAGGTCCTGCAACTCTGCCTCTACTTTGCAATCCTCTCAGGAAAAACAAACTAGGTAATGTGCACAATGCCACATTTCCACTGGGATATCACTTGTAGGATACGCAATCATTCACTAGATTTTAATAATTAATGTAGCACTAATAAACTTCCACAGGTATAACTGAAGGATTCTTTGCCATTTCATGACCTCTAAGAATTTCCAGCTGCATGTCAGCAGTTACTTAATGATTTAATGCAATAACTGTAATTTTAAAAACTGAACAATACCCAGGTTTGAAACATTCTCATTTGTGTTTTCTGCATCAAATTAAATCTGGGGTTATTAGAAGGATGAAGAGCTGCTCTTCCAAACAAAACCCTTCCCTTCCCTTCTGCAAACATGGAGCCAAGAAAAAGATTTTTCCCATTAAACACTTATGAATGATGTGATATCAAAACCAAGATTATTTTCTTCCCTCTCTGCATTTAACAAATGATACTCTGATCTGCCAGATAATGGTTTTGCAAACCAAACAGACATGCTGGAAAGGTGTTTAAGAATGTCACAGGAGGTTTGAAAGATCCTGATGGATTGATCTCAGCAGCAATTCTTCAAATGCCTTCTCTAACCCTCAGAACATGGTCTGTTTGATTTGGAGTGTTCCCTCACAGGACACAAACAGGTTTTCATTTTCTTTTGATTTCTCTTTTCATTATGTGTTACAACAAAAGGCTAACACCTGGTCCCTCTCATGTGCAGGGCTAACTGACAAGGACCCAGTGCAGGGATGGATAACACCAGTAATTTTCTCAGGGGGCTGTACCCCAAGTGAATGAGAAAGCCAGAAAGTCCATTCCCCAGTACTAGGACTCACTGGGAAGCTCTACAACAGACACTGGTTTTGCCCACCACAGCTTAAAGCAGTCCTGGAGTTCAAGATTTTCTTCCACTGAGCCCCACTGATTTGCTGGGTCAGTCTTGCTGGAACACAACACTAGGTCTTATTACCAGGTTTCCTACGGTAACTAAAATGAGCTCAAAATCAGCTCCAGAAGTCTGATGTTACTTGCTTTCTTGAAACAGTAATGTAGACTATAAATTTTAGGTTCTAATTTAGTCATCAAATCGTTTTTAAAAAACTACCCCCCTAACAGGAGTAAAATTAAAAAAACCCTACCAAACCAGCCATCTAGCTGTAGCTGTAAAATTAAATGTGGAAAATCAGAAGTCTTACAAAAAATGTTACTCTCATGCATGTTAAACTTGGCAAACAAACTGAAGGATAAATGGAGAACAACTTCAGTATGAAATAAAAATGAGTCAGAGGCATTACATTCCACAATGGACAATGGCTCATCTTTTATGGCTTACAACACAATGATCTGATTATTGAATGATAGCAGAAAGATGCTGTTTTACTTAAGAAAATTTTGCATCACAAATTAAAGGCAGGTTTCAGGATAAAAGACCACATTAATTTAATGAATTGTCTCCTTAAATGGATCCTCTTTAAGCAGATACGTATTTGTATTAAACCAACCCACATCCCAAAGCATATTCACAGGGAAAAAAAGAATTGTTCATCTCTAGCTTTTCACAAAAGCATCATTCATTATTACACAGCATTAACTTCTGTAAATCACAAAGCAGAATATAGCATAAAACCATTATTATGAACAAATGTCTAAAAAAGGTTTTGATAAAAACCTGTAAGTCATTTACATCAGCAATGAAGAGGGCTGACTGTTGGAAAAAATACATTTTATTCTTAGAATAATCTCTTTGGCAGATGCTTATCTGTAACAATTATGCTGTTTATGAATGAGAGAGCTTACAAGCACACAGGCTTTCCTTCTAATTAAGTATTTAATTATGTAGCCACATGAAGACTTATGTACTTCTTAAAATTTTCTAGAAGTCATTTCGGAGAATTTCTTTGAAATTAGAAAAACTGGTATCATACATCTCCTCGACTGCTCAGTGGGGAAATGTCCATTGTACCTAGATGTTTCATGGAAAGGGGGGATGGTAGGAGTGGGCTACTCCCTAAGCAGCACAGAAAAATAGGTATTCATTTATAAAAATGCAGGATCATACCTTCTGGCCAAGAAACAGGCTTTTGGTGGACAGGACTGTGAAACCATCTGCCGGAGTTCCCTCTGTTGTACTGTCAGCACTGGCTGATTTGCTCACTTCTCCCTGCTTCTTCTTCCAAAAATACAGTTAATTAGTTAACTCAAGGCTCTGAGAAAAACAGTTTAATGACACTAAGATATATGACATGCACTAAACGCTTAGCAGGCAATAAAATGCCTGTACAAACAGTGGTGTTGGATTTTATCCTTTAGTCCAACCGAAGTGCCTGATAACAACTGAAGGGATCAACAGGAAAAACGACCTCAACGTCCGCAGGTATACGGGCGCCTTCTCTTGCCCACAAGTGCACTGTACAGATGACAGTCGTCTTAAATGTTGCAGGAACACACAGCCCCAAACTTTTAACAGCTTTCTAATGGCTTGTGCGGACAAAGATTACATCTATGTGTGAGCAGACATTCATTCTAAGCTAAAAACTGACTTGTCAGAGAACAAATTTTATCTGTGATGGGAGGTGCTCCCAGATTTCACAGACTTATTTTTAGAAATGCTCATTTGTAATGTGGCTGTCCTTAGAAGCAGTGTCAAAAGAATACACCTACTTTCTATCTGCCTGGTTGCAGGAAATGGGCTGAACAATTTTCTGTCTTATTTAACATCATCACCTACTTTCACCTTCAGTAAAACTGCTGGAGGAGAGAGGAGTTCCCTCAACCACCGTTTCTTTTTTCAACTCTATTACTGCAGTGAAATAACAGGTTTCAGGAATGACTTGATTTACTGAACAAAAATGAGAATTAGGAACATTTTGAAAAGGAAGTCAATTCACGAAGGCTGTGGTTATAAACTAAATTGGTGCCAAAAATAATTTCACATTTTCAATAAAATTATTACTTACAATTTCATATAAGTATTTGGTGCCTCAGCAATATCTATGTTGAAGCAAAAAAGCACACCTGGAATACTGAGCAAACCACTGTTCTCCTATTGTCCCTTTCCAAAGTATATAAACTAAGTCTGAGGCTGAACAACTAAAATGACTTTGATGCAAGGGTATATTGTGCTTTTAGATGCTGTAACCATGTTTTACTTTACACAAATGTTTTGAAAATTAAATTTTCATGGGTCCTATTTCAATTCCCCAGGAGTTTACTGTTAGCCAAATACCAATATAGTGAGCAGACAATCCAGTTTATTGTGTGGAAGAGAAACAGAACCCCACAACAGACTTCCTGCTTTTGTAATCAAGTAGGGAAAAAAAATTCCAGATTTAGGGAAATTATTAGTGCATGGTTATTGGAAGCACTGCATTTGAAACGTCAACTAATAGGTGCTCTGAGGGAGAAAACTAAATTCCACACCTCAAAAAATTGAAGAGTGAAACAATCAGAAGAGTGACCAAGTAAACAGTAACAGGATAAAGAAAGAAGCTTTGCTTGACCCAGAGGCAACTTTCACATTCCTTGTCCATTTAATGTGAAATTCCTGTAACTTTTCTTCCTACTTGCATAACTTATTGCTTAACAGTAGTTGTTTTGCAAAAGAAAAAACATCCTTGGCTACACATGTACACATTAGAAAAATTCCCTACTCCTACAAACTGAAACCTCTAAGGCACGACCAGTACAGCTTCCAGACACTTTCCTCTTCTGTCTCCCGGTACCTCCACCCTCTGCCCACCTCAGAATGTTTCTTACAGAGTATTTATGGCCCACCTGCCTATGCTGCAGACCTGGGTCACTTCTGAGGGTGTTCAGACTTCAGCTGCACCATGGAGAGGGCAGTGCTCCTCCTTCCCTGCTCACACTGTGACTGAAATCACCATTGTTAACAACACACGCAACAGAGAGCTGACCCTGTGTGAAGCTCCCTGCAGCTACTGCTGGCAAGCTTGTTTGGGTTTAAAATAAACACATTATTCTACCTTGGATTTCCTTGCTCCTTTCTTCCCGCCTGTTTTTTTTGATACAGTTTTTTTCTGTGATGGAGACTTTGCCTTCTTTGCTGGGGGTGGAGTGATGATGGCTTCCAGTTTTCCTTTCGATCCCCGCTTCTTTGCCAACAGCTCTGGGTGAATATTGGGTAACACTCCACCACTGGCTATGGTGACCCCCTTCAACAGCTAATAAAAAACAAACAAACAAACAAGTTGTACATGACAAATTCCAGCATTTACTTATTGATAAACAGCAAATAGGATTGACTGCAAATTTTGTACACTGCCTTGAGTTTCTCCACCACTGTCCTTGAAGAAGAGAGACGTGAAAGGCATGAAATGGAGATGACCATCAAAATACTAGATTTTAACTATAAAGGGAGCATGTGTTCTTGCACACGTGCCTGTCGCTGCCAGCATCTCTAGAGCTCACCCAAGATCTGTCTCTCTGAATACATGCCATGAAGGCTGCTACCCAGTGAGAAAAAACAAGATAGCTCCAGGCACATGGGCAGCCTGTAAGAGAGAAATGGGACCCCAAAGTCCAGGGTATGAGACTGTAGCGGGTGCCACACTATGGAGAACCCAATACATGTCCCAAGTGCTGAATTTTCCTGAAACTGTGTTTTTAAAAAGATTTTTTTTTCCTCAGAAAAACAAACTTCAAAATGGAGGGCAACATTTATACAAGTCTCTATACCTGTAAGTCTTTCTTCAAAAAAATATGCAGTTGAAGATCAATATTCAAAGGTGTGCAGTTCATTCAAGACTTTAAAAGCAGAGGTGAAATATATCATGTTCTGTATTTAAAAGCACTTTAACCCATTTTTATACATCTAACTGGGACTAATTCACTATTCAGGAGGATACAGACAGTGACATCCAAGTCCTCCAGGTACTCTCAGTTTCTGATTCGTGTTACTGCTCCCCAGTCTCAACTCAGTGAGCCTCAAGCTTACAGAGGGATAATGAATGGAAAGTATTACCAAATTTCAGACAAAGCCAGAAGGAGGGTGGTTGGGGGATACTATTTTTTCCTGCTCCATCATGATACATAGGTTTGGAAAAAGCATATTTTCAGACGGGTTTTTACAGCATCTCACACAAAGGTATGTTAATCCCAGCCACTGCCTCTGGCTGACACCACAGCACTGTAATAATAATGCCCATTTGTTTTGTGGCCAAGTTAAAGGCATCTTTAAATCTGCAAAGGACACAGACTTGCAAGAGTTTAGAGCTCTTCTGTGGTCACAATAACAGACTTCAGTGGAACAGGATAGGTCTCACTGAGTCCTCAGCTGTCTAAGGGGTAAACTAAAAATAAACAAACAAACAGCATCTGCAGGATTTTCTCTGTGTCCTTGAAGAATTTATGACAACGCCTCAGTCCAACAGAAGTGGTTGTAATAGTGTTAGCAAACATCATTTTACATCTCCATTGCATTTTTACACATTTTAGGAGTGCTGAAACACATAATTAAGCTGAGCACTGTAGTTAGTTACACAGCCAGCATGCTAGTGAGTGTTTCCTGGTGTGCTACTCAATAAGCAGAGGTTTTGAGTTACAAGTCAGCTATATGGAAAGACAATTTAGGAAGCCCTAAAGGAAATCCTGGCCTTCACACGGCAGAGGTTTTTCTTACCTGATTTAATTCTTCATCGTTTGCTACAGCCAACAGGATGTGTCTAGGAGTGACTCGACCCTTCTTGTTGTCCCTTGCTGCATTTCCAGCCAATTCCAGAATTTCCGCTGGGAAAAAAGTAAGCTCCTTTTAATTACAATGTGATCATTAAGAAAAGTCAATGTGTTATTTAGCATCCATGCAAAAAGATATGGGAATTACATCATGTTACACCTAACTGCTGTAGGTACCCTCAATAGACATCTAACTCTAAAATTACCATTTTGTTTTTATATATCTAATCACTGAAAAACAAATGCACACTTAAGTCCTGTGCTTTAAACCACAATTATTTTTTTTTATTCTTTTGAAGCAGTTCTCCTAGATTCTTCACTTTTCAGTGTTCTTCTCAAGGCTACAGTGTGCTCATCTCTTAGGATCCCTCTCCTATCAGAGGACAGAGTACAGTACATACACAAATTCTATAGGTCTTTTTCTCGAACCTGTCAAATGTGAGTTCTGGCTTGCACCACTTCTACTTTTTTATTACTGGAAAAGACACTATTCTCAGTGACTCATTTTTAGCATTATGGAACCATGTAAGCACACATCCAAGTTAGGACACCAAAAATTCTGCTGCTACACTCACTTAAAGACTTTTTCCCTATCTGAGAAGTTTTTAACCAGAAAAAGTAGTTGATGAATCATGTTCGTTTGTGCCTCATAAATTATTTCCTTAGAAGATCTTTCCAGTGCTGACAAAATAAGGTTTAACAGCTATGTATATAATGGCTTTTACTGAATCAGGAAAGATGAACTTGCTCCTCTTGCAAGGATCTTTGAAGAGAAAGGCTAGAGCATTACCTGCTAACTGATCTATCTGCAGCTCAACAAGCCTTGGGCAAGGATGCAGTTAATTACAAGAAAGTCTGGCGAACAATTAAAAAAAAATGACATGCTATGTTTATCAGACTTTGCAATTACGTGCTACTGCTGTCTCCATTACACACGACCTTTCATCTCCCTCTCTACAATCTGCATTTCACTATGGCACTTGGTAGGTTTCCTTTTGCATATCTGGTAACATTTAGAGATAAAGAGGAAAAAAAAAGGAAGTGTCTTTTTTTACATCTATTACACACTAATATTAAAATGCTACATTGCAATAATATATGAGCTTGATTTCACATTTAAAAACTGACTATACCATGAGAGCTCTCCCATAAACTTGCTTTAGAGGCAAATAGAACTGAATTAAGGCATTAACCTGGAAACAAAAAAGACTAAAATCAAAGCCCATATGACCACATGCCTTTACCATAGGACACAGTAAATCTTAAGTAATACTACACAGCACAGACTATGGCTTCTCATTAGATTGAATTTAACATGATTCACCAATTATTTTTCATCCTAAGACCCATAACAAGTAAATTATGATGCTTACTGGAAAACTTTAAGCTGCTTGTGGATGTTCTACAATTAAACTTCATTGAGGATTTTGGTGTTTTCACTATTTTTGTGTTCTTCAAAGCACACAATTAACTTTATTACAGCACGAGGCAGAATATTAAGTCTAAACCCCCAAAGTAACTCAACATTTCATGCTGACAACAATTGCTTTAATTTATTTTTAAAGCAGGATTAGCTGGGTAAGGTCAACCTGCCTAGGCTTTCCACACCTCCAAAGAACTGAATTAAACTGGCATAATCCTTTTCACATATTTTTTCCAAGACCCAGCTCAGACACATGAGGTTTAGCTGCCTGCAGCCTGTGGTGGTAAAGCCCTGCATCACCTCCCAGCTGACACGGTGAAATCCTGAATACACCCTGGGCATCCCCACTGACCTCGGTGAGGCCCTGTCACTGAGCAATGCCACCACCTCCACCTCTCCACACCAGGAATGGAACTATCTGTACCTCAGACTTAATCCCAGCTGAAAAGCAAGGGAAGGCTTTGCTGCTTTTTGGTTTGCCTCCACTCCCCCACCTCCGCTGCTTTCCGGCATCGGGCCCTGCTGAACAGTCAGGCCGTGTTACTCTCTGCGACTGATCAGCACAGCTATGCAGACAGGTCATTTTGGAACTAAAGACTCTAAGAAAGTGTTATGCCTGTAAAGCACAGAGGAATGTTTTATTTGTTCCTCATAAAATGAAAATGTCTGCCTCGTACAGTAGAGAACTGTTCTTGTAAGTGCTAAGCCCTCTTCCTTGGACAGGAAACTCATTTTGAAATTACAGTTTTCTAATGGTCCTTTAGGGAAGTTGAGGTACCCCACTTCCTCTTCAGGCACGGAATGCTTTGCACTGGTGTTGAGGACTACAAAAGAGGAGCTTGGGGAGTTGGAGAGAGGAGGAGGCCATGGAGGGTGGAATTTCTCTTCTGGTCTTCTTCTCAGCTCTCCAACAATAATCAAGTATTGCTTGTACATGCAGAGAGACCCACAGCACCGAGAACAGCCAAACTCAGCTATGTACACAAGTCTGGTCAGAGGGCGACTCTCCTACTTAAAAACAGAAGATTAGGAGGTATTCGAGCTGAAGCCAACACAGGCAACAGTTTTTTGATTTAGCACTGACAAGAGACAAACCTAATCCAAACCCAACAGACAGAGCACTTAGAAATGCTGGAAATGAAGACTTTCTGGATGCAGACAGGATTCAGACTGCTTGCCTGGATTCTTCTTGCAGTCAGCTTTACTTTCACATCTGTTTTACACTGCTTTAATTCTAAAGATTTAAATGGTGTTTCACCTATGTTTTAAACCAATTTTAAATTAGATGAAAATCTGGATCTCTCTGTAAGGGAGCTGATTCAAATTTTCAGAAGAGTAACTCTGGATTTACCTGGAAAAAGGAGTAGGTAGGAAAAAGTATTTAAAATTGAGACTGGACTTGAAGTCTTAGGTCAACCCATCTTTGGAAGTCTTGTTCTACCAGGTTCAAAGGTTTGAGTCATTGAAAAGTTCTGTTTCATTAAAAGTAATCTTCCCACGGTAGGAAAAAACAGACATTCAAAAATCAACTCCTGCAACTGAGCAGGGTCAAGAGAGAAAGCTTTGCTTACAATTGTTGAGGCAAAAGAAAGTGTTAAGAGCTTCCATGACATCAGGTTTCACTCAGCTTGTATTTATCCAGCCAGAAGACCAAAACAAGAATGTTTTACAAAAATGAGGCCTCACAAAAAGGATGGAAGTTGCATAATGTCTATTCCATTCGTTGCATATATTTACTCAAGGCATTTCCCCCCTAGAGAATAATTAGATCACCACCACTCAGGCAACAGACAACTACAAGACTCACTTTACAGAACTACAGAACATGAAGAGCTCTATTTTTTTAGAAGTGAAGGAAAAACCCAAGTTTTTCAATATTATATGGTTTGGAAGGTATCCTTCAACTACTACATACTGAAATCAGCTTAATATGAAGAGAAACGCCATCTGCACAAATGACTTTTTCTGTGCTTTTGAATAATTTCAAACAAAAATGCAAACCAACATGTACTGCTTTAAGCGCAGATATAAAACAAACCAATAAAAAAAGGTGTGAGAACTGTATAATTAGGGAAAAAAAAATTTAATTAGGAATGCTATGTCAGCATGTGATATATTCATGTATGGACAGCTGTTAAATAGCAAAAAAGGCATGAAATCTGACTATATCATGAACATATCAATTTGACTTAAAAGACATAGTTATGATTAATATTTTTCTTCTTTTCAGTCATTATTAAAGTAGAAGTGTAAAGTGGGAAACCCTGGAAGTTATGAAATTTTCCTTAAGACTTATCTCCAAGGCAGTTTTCATTCAGATCACTTGAAAAACTCCTTTGTAATAGTTAGAACCAGAATATGGGTAGTGAAAACTGGTCTAAGCCTGTTCTCAGCACTTGGACCAAAACTACTTTTCTTCAGCTGAGGTTTTTAAAAGTTCAGTTAAATATTTTGAAGGGAGAAAAGCAAACCGGTTGTGTATCTTCATATTTAAGCTTGAGATAAGACCACAGGAAAAGCTGTTCTCAAGACATTTCCTACTCAAACACAACCAAAAAGGGTCAGAAGTATCCACAAAAACCTCATCCTGAATCAAGTTTTCAGGGCGAGTTCCTCATCTTTTACTTTCAGAGACTCTGGTCATCTCTTAGACATCCTACTAAGTTCCCAATTTCACTACTTGCATTTCCCTGTTTCACAGGGGGCTGCTCTCCACCCTGAGTACTCTTACATTGGTATTTCACAACACTTGCAAATTCTAGAACCAGAGCACAACACGTGGTTAAAATGAAACTAATTACTATTAGGCCAGAACAAAGCAGGCACAGTAGGAACTGTGGATACTACACAAGCACGGATACTGCAAAAGCAAATGCATTCTCCTCCCCCTCCTGGAGAGTGCTCTAGTTAATTTATCCTAATTTTCAAACAAAATATTACTGGTCATTATGGACTAAGACTCCTCGCAAGCCTAAATGATAAAGCCTTTAGCTTATCATGGATTCCAGGCCGTAATACTTTCTCAATGTAATTAGTCAATTCAATTGGTCTGACTTCATCCCCAAAATGTTTCTTTTCTCTTATTTTTCTTTGGTTTACATCTCAAGATAAATCATGGCTGTTGCGTTGAATCTCTTTGTCCCCCTTGTCTTCAGGGAGATGAAATCATATCTTTGAAAATTAAACTCTTAACAACGAACAGGTGATGTGTTGACACAAGGCCAATTTCTGAACACACAAATTCCAACAGGAACAAGTCAGGGGTTTCTAAAAAAATTGTGAAGCCACTCCTCAAAAGAAAATTGAAAACAATATCCAGAAATCAAAGAAAAATGAATGTTGATACAATTCCACTGAGAAAAATATGTATTTGCTACAAAGCCAATTACATGACAAGGAGTCTGCTTATTGTACTTTAAATTAATCATCCTTCCCATCAGCATTTTATTGACTTGAGATTCATTTGACATGATTCCGGAAGGTTTTAACCCAATCAACCCCAATCAACCAAGACTGTTAAGAGTTTCCTATGTTCTTCTCTCCATGTATTCCACCAAATCCCCCTGGGATCTGCAGCTGCAAGAGTGAAGGTAGAACCATTTAACACCACTTTCCCTCTTATGCATTCCAATAAAACAGTTCTCAGCCTTGGTTCAAAGTCATGGAAATCTGATGCAGTGAAAATCAGTTCAAGAAACTCTACTGCTTTGAACAAGCCTTGATGAAACCTTAACTCTCAGCAGGGCAATCGTTCTCTTAGGATGTGATAAAAACCCCAAACCTTTCAGTCTTGAGAGTCTGAGCTGTATCAAAACTAGGCCCCTTAAAGGAAAAACTGTTAACTTTGCCAAGTTATTGTAAGTTTTGCATTTCTGTGAGGCAGATGACAGACTGCTGTTTACATAAAACACAAATTCAGGCCACAAAAGCCACTTCCACTTAGAGCCTTCTGATCTGACTTACATGTCTTTTCAGCTTTTTCTACACTTTAATACCATCCATTATTTTTTTTTGTAAGAGATCCAGGGTTATTTAACTTCCTTCCTTCCTTTTTTTTTTTTAAATTTTAATTTCTTGTTTACTATTAATCTGTAAAAGATATGAGAGTTCAATTTCCAGGGAAACCTGAATTTCAACTCAGATGTTATTTATTACACCAGCCACGCTCTGAGAACTAATTTAAAGAGATACCTTAGCTCTTCTCCACAAGACTGCTGATCTAACTCAAATCAGCCTTTATTCTTTTTCAGTGGAGCTTCCTCTACCTGGCAGTACACTTTGCTGTTCCTCATAACAGCTTACATATGTTTTAGAAATGCACTCAAACATGATTAATTTAACTGCTGCCAGACGCTACTTGATCAAGTGCAGCATGTGGCACTTGGGGACACGGTTTAGTGGTGGACTCGGCAGCGCCAGGTTAACAGTTGGACTTGATGATCTTTGGAGGGCTTTTCCAACCTAAATGATTCCATGTACGCTTTGGTCTGGCTGTTAAATAATACAGGAGACTACTCACATCCTGAGACTTGGTCCTAGCTTAGTCTTTAACACTGCATTTCCAAACACTAAAGAAACCAAGAGGACTCTCTGTAACTTCATTGGAGTAAAGCCCACATCCAGCCTGACCTCCTGTCCTCAGCCAGTGCCCAAGGGCAGGTGGACCGAAGCATTAAAGGAACAGGCAAACTTAAAAAGCTGTTTTTCAAGAACATTCCCTCTGATTTCAGCCACATGCAGCTGAGTGGTTCTCCAAGTTAGAAATACTGTCTTC
Source organism: Oriolus oriolus (assembly GCA_013400235.1). Lineage (NCBI taxonomy): Eukaryota > Metazoa > Chordata > Aves > Passeriformes > Corvidae > Oriolus > Oriolus oriolus. The sequence goes on from VXBT01011167.1 coordinate 145,269, forward strand.
TTGTTTAGCTCCCCAACAGATTTTATTTCTATGGATGTGTCTAATTGTTTTCTGAACCCATTCAGAAAGGTTTGGCACCATTTTTAGTATCTGTAACATCTTGCACTAACAAGGCTTGCTACACCACAGACATTTTTGCAATTTGGGAGAAAAGTACCTCCTGTTTGGTTTAGAAATATTGTATTTCACTATATATCCCCTGAATTTATTTTTCCCCAGTGAAGTTTATATTGAGGGTGAAGCATTTCATCTCATGGCACTGAAGCATCCACAAGGAATTTCATTTCTAAAGGTAATTCAGGGAAAAATATACTTTGGAAAAATACTGAAGACCAAAGACAGAACATTATCTGAACTCAGGCATTCTCAATAATACTCATGGAAAAAAGGAGAAAAAAATCATGCTTACAGTACTTGATGCAAGAACTTCTAAAATTTGAGAATATCTGAGGAAAGAAACTGCTTGGTAAATACACTGTGGAGTTAGGATGTCTTCCTGCTTTCTACCCAGTTGTGCTACAACTATCATTCCGGGAATAAAGGGCCAAAGAAGAAAAGACTTAAGCTTTATAGACTCCTTTATTCTTCTCAACAAGGAATTCAAGTTAAGACAAAGGTACGGGTAGGAAAAAACTGTGTAGCAAGATCAGACACATTTTTGTTTTACACTTCTCTTCCAATCCATTCTTCCAAAGAAAGACTGATACCAATATTAAATTGAGCAGCAATATATAAAAGTAATTACTTTGTTGCAACTTAGCCAAATAAACAGATGAAATTACTTACTAGAATAAAAAGTATTTCATGCTAGATCTAAGGATATTAAAATATAACCAAAATATAACAAAAAAATTAACATTTTCAAGGGAGGAAATATTCACTGACCATGACATAAAAACTAAACCAGGCCCATCCAGCATATTGTACATTATTGGAACACAATGACACATGTGACAACGTTGCACTTTTACCTCTCTGAACTATGCTGACATAGCAATATGGACTGTTAGAACTATTATTACAAGAAAACAGTCCTGTTGGCTCTTACAGTTTTTCATCAAACCTGACCTGCGCAGCTTGGAGACTACATTAGGACTGTAATCAGGTCAGTAATTTTGTATTGAGTGAGCTTTTGTAACTTGGAGATCCATGGAAGTTTATGGGACTACACAATACGACAGACACGTATGTAAGTGCTTACAGGGCTGGAGCCAAGGAAGGGCTTATCAGTGAAAGAAAACTCTTCATTTATATACATTTGAAATACACTGATTCATGCATTTATAATTCAGAAACTTCGTCATTCAGCTGGTAACAGCGAAAAGTTTTATATCTAAAGGTGCACTTGTACAAGTACAGTAATTTTAAATTGTGATGACACTTCACTTGAGAGCATGACACAAGTCTTATGTAAAACGAATGTTACAAAGGAGCTTTCCTATGCTGATATAGTCAAAAGTTGTGATGTTACTGCCATGAACAACCCTGCTGTATTTTAGGTCCAGTATTAATCCATATTAAAAGCACACTGCTTGCTCAGGGAAGGCACAGATCCTACAAGCCCCTCATTTACTTCAAGCTTCTTTGGGACAGAGTTTGTGGTACACCACCACAAAAGGAAGTAGTGTTTCCAAAGCTGCCTGTTTAAATAGAAGAAATGTATCTTGGTAGTGAATGCACATTTCAACGGTATCAAAAAGATATTGTCAATTAATTATCTGCTTAAATTTCATTACTCTCCAAGGACGGTTATTTATGGGAGTCTCAGAATGCCTGGAACTTGAATCTGCTTTTAACCTAATGCTTTTTTACTGTGGACCCCTAAGCTCCCCTCTGCTTCCAAGCAGGAGTTCAGTGAAACATCTGCTTTGACAGAGAGGGCAAATCATTGTTTTCCTCTGTGACCCTGTGAAGATTTTGGGCAGTGAGCAGAACACAAGAGGTGAACAGCAGTTCAAGTTGCTCAGCTCGCACATTGCAAAGTGAGCATCTGAAGAGAGCAGTTAAACCTACTGCTCTCAGGAAGGACTTTCCTTTAGCAGCGAATCAGCAGCTGGACCAAGAACGTTTCCCACACTGAAAATTAGTCAAGATGAAAACACAACGAACTGAGCTCCAGCACATGAACCCCCACTATTTGATTCTGGTGGCATCAGAAAGCCTGAAAACAAAAACTCGGGTAAACACAGCAATGCCTCAGACGCAGTTCTAGCTGTGGGGTTCAAGAAGTGTTTATTTTACATTTCAACAAAACACATGATCAACAGTACCCCTGTGCAAAAAAACCCAAAAACCCAGCTGAGAAAAAGATCTAATGGAGAAAACAGGTATCCAACATTTTCTTCTACCTTCACATGTACATAACAAATATAAATCAGTCTCATTTCTTCTGTATTCCTGTGCTCCTGCTGTTTTATAAACTTCTCCTTCTCCTCATTTGCTATGACATTTTAGCAATTGAAAATTATTTACAGTGTAGAACAGATGATGGGGGAGCAGAAATCACTTGCAGGCCTGGCTCTTGCTGCCTTTAAATATGCTCAAGAGATTTCTGTTTTTCAAGGGCATAGGAGTATCTTTTTCAGTTAGCAAGGAAGGTTGGACTATATATTGTAACTTGTGCAAGCTCTACATCTGAAAAGACCATACCTGATTAGATGTATGGCATCTAATTATGACAAATACAAACCACTGAAATTCATGTGAATGGCTGCAATGCCCCAGATGAAGTCTGTGGCCATTCTCTTGACTGACCTACTGTTCTTTTTTGACATGAACTGATACTGATGCACTACTTTGCAGAGAAATTAAGGAGGGGATTGCACTTTTCTGAAGTCCACATTAGGGAAGATAAATAGGCAAGGAACCACTGGAAAATAAGTGCAATAAGGAAAGGAGGCAAAAGGAATTACCAACACTGCACATGCCAACTGAAAACTGTTGATAATGCTTAAAATTAATCTCTGCTTATGCTGCAGAACTGATCCACTATTCTGACTATTCCCTGCAAGACAGGAAGCACTGCATGAACTGTTGCTGCAAAGAAGGAAAAGAAACAAGAACTGTGCATTTATAGTTCTTTGGCATGCACACTATTCCTCCAGAGTAAAGAAAGGAAGTATATCCACCTGCTTCAATACTGGTAACACCCAAAGGTACTTTCTGCACATTTACTCACAAAAGACACTTGCATCCTATTTACAGTGGACATAACACATTATTTCCTTAGATAAAAAACAGGAAACAATAAGCAGCTTGGCTTAGGAAACCAAACTGGATACACTGGTTGCGCTGATGAGAGAATTATTTTCTAATGTTACTTCTAGGTAACAAGAACCTTCAGTGAATAAGTAAGAAAAGGAGGACACCCACAGTGCAACTTGTTTATATGTGAAGCATATTGAAAACCTAAGTTCATGAGAAATAATACAATGTGTACTCTTACTTTCTGATGAGTAGTTGTACATACATGATAAAAATAAGCTACTTTCAAAGTACAAAGTGGACAAAGTCATAACTACAGATGAATCCAGAACAGAACTCCAAGTCTGAACAGCTGGAAGTATTTCAGAAGTTCAAATCTCAAACTGAACCAAAAATTCCCAGATCTGAGCACATCATGGGCTAATTTCAGATTTACATCAAAGTTAAACCTCAGCAAAAGCCAGCAAAATTTAGCACCTCACCTTCTAAAAGATTGAAGTTGGTTCCATATTCTGCACACTGATGAACCAGTTTTTAAACCTTAGTAGGTTCCTTTCTATTAGGTCATGCCTGTCATTTCCCCTCCCATTTTTGTTTCTGAAGTTTCTTTCCTACGACTGCTTTTGATATTTTATACTTCTCCTTCCTGGATGCACAGGATTGCTTTTTTGATTTAGCCAATTTATTAGCATGCCAGTTCACATGATCTCCTTCCTATTATGTCACGTTCCTGCTTTTACTTTGAAATGGTTGAAATGCTTTGATTTGGTCTCAGACCATGTGCTAACATGAAGATCTTTAAAAACTCTCCTGGAGAGAAGTCAGGACTTCTCTGGTTTTGTGAAGTAATAACTGCCAAGAGGTAAAAAGAACACAAACCAAAAATCTCCAAGCATTCCATTTCAAGGGGCTGTTTCTGAATTACACTGAAAAAGATGAATGACCTCAAGTTCAGAAAAAATACTGAGCACTAAAGGCTAAAAAATTTTACTGTACAGAGTGTGAAAAACTTACAGAAAGGAAAAAAAACCCCACCAGATTGAAACAGTAACAGGTCTACAAGAAAGCAGGAGAGGGAAGGCCTTGTAGTGATGGGACTACAAGGGGGAATCGCTTCAGACTGAAACAGGATAGTTTAGATTAGATATTAGGAAGAAATTCTTCCCTGTGAGTGTGCTGGGGCACTGGCACAGGTTGCCCAGAGAAGCTGTGGCTGCCCCATCTCCGGAAGTGTTCAAGGCCACCAGACTGGATGTGGTTCAGAGCAACCTCGTCTAGTGGGAGGCGCCCCTGACCAGGGAAGGGGGGTTGGAATAAGATGAACTTCAAGGTCCCTTCCAACCCAAACCATTCTATGATAAAACTAACTCTGGAAAAAAAAGAGTATCTATGCTTTTGAGATGCATCTGTGTACAGGAGTGTAAGAAAACCTTGAGATACAGGTTACTAGGATTATCTACCTAGCCTTCAGAGAAGAGAGAAAAACCACAACAAAACTGCTTAGAAATAGTTAAAGGGACAAAGAAGGAAAGTATTTTTTCCTTTAACTATCCTTTCCTCCTGCCTTTTTTATTTTTCCTAAAGTGATGTATGTTACTTCTCCTTGGTTTTTTCTTGTTGTTGGTAATGTCCTCAGACAGGTTCTCAAGATGCACAGCAGTTAAAGAAACACCTTTATTTCCCCAGCCTATTCTTCACTGCCTAAACTATCACTGCCTCAGTCAACACTTTAAATCAAACAGTTAACCAGTAACATGTGCTGCTCATTAGCAGAGCCTTAAGCTCACCTGTATTGCTCTGTTTCTTTAAAAGGGCAGCATTCAAAGCACCCTTCACCCTAAGAAGCCTTTTATTTGAGTTGTTACTGCTATAAGCAGGAACCTAGCTAAAGGAAATGCTATTTTTAAGGCCATCCATGAAGTTTAAAAGCATTCTTCTAGAGAAAAAGCCCAAATAAAGAAAACTGAATGTCAACAAGTGAAAGGGGAAAAAAATATATCTGATGGTATGAATACCCTACAGAAAACAAGCACTCTATTAATTATTTGGCAATATTACCAATCTTCATCTTTAGGGGAAGAAGTAACTATAGGAAGAAATCTTCTGTTCTTCAATGTCAATAGCCATTATAAAATGTATCTAAACTTGTGGTAAGGTCAGGTTGCTTCAGTTTTAAATACTCCCAGAAAAGTCAGTGTTTTATAACTTTGTGCTTGAGTCAAAGAAAAACCTGTATCTTTTAGAGGCTCAGCACACCAATCTAGCTTAAAGTCTCCTGTCTCTTGAAACACTTGAACCTGCAGCAAGAAGAACACCGACACAAGCAGATGCACTGGAAAAAGAAACACTGCTTTGAGAAATAAAATCCACTTCAAGCTTTTCCTTAGTCATGCTAATAGAATCTGGCTCCAAACACTCATCTATCTGGCACTTCTGCTTTTTGCTAGATCTCTACACCACAGGTATATACTTAGAAGTCAACCTGGCCACATGAAGGTGACTGAACCCCATCTATTTTTTTATTTTAAGCAAACCATTATTGCAAAAAACTCATACGTTGATGCTCTTACAGCTGGGGTTTTCTGTCAAAAGACTGCTTTTGTAATATTGTTTGGGGGGGTAAACTTGCAACGTCTTAAGTCTTAAAGACCATTACTTGCATGCCTGGTTGTTTATGTCATTGGGCAAAGCATTTTCTTCCTTTGAAGCTTCTTTCTAAAAGGAGGAAAAATAATACTTTTGTCCTCCGAGAAGGTACTGTGAGGATGAGATAATTATTTAAGGTATTCTCATTCTGATGTGATGAGAGGAAGAGAGCAAGAACTACAAATGTAAGCAAATAAGATACATAGATCCAGTAGTGGGCATGTATACACAGACTCAGCCAAACAAATTGCAAACAGCATGTGTAGTCTGAAAAGATATCTGTAAATTGAACAAAAATGTTTAAACAAGGCTGTAAGCAATCTCAGCCCTGTGTAAACACTGAGAATCTCTCTGTTTAAAATTAATGTATATGCTTAACAGACAATTATAACCCAAACAAAGTCATCAGGCACAAAATCAAAGCAAGAAGGACTGCAACAATGTAATCCACATACACACTGATGGCAGTAGGAACCCTGACTGCCTATGTGGAAGCAGCGTGTTTACAACTGGAGAAAGCAAATCCAATACTGGAATGAACAAAACCCATGAGGGCTGTGAGGCAGGGGTGAGGGTACCTTTATTTTGGCTTAGATGTGTGATCACCATAACATGCACTTAAACTGTAACTTTTTCAGTCATTTATAAATCAGAGGATCTTTTTAGTTTGTTTGGGTTTTTTTCTGTGCAAATGCAGTTCATGTTTAACTTTTACTGCTACTATTTCATGTAATTCAGCAAAACCTACCAGTTAGATATTCCAGTACAGCAGCCATGTACACAGGAGCACCAACACCAATTCTGTACTTGGGGTGGCCTTTCTTAATGTACCGGAGCATTCTTCCAACAGGGAATATGACCCCAGCCTTCGCAGAGCGGGAAGTCTTGGTTGACTTCTTCTTTCCACCCCTGCTGGACATCTTGTCCGTATCCGGTCTGAAACAGCACTCTATATTTAGGAAGGAAGAAAAAAAAAAAAAAAGGAACAAAAGATAAAGGGTTATTAATAAGGACTGATGTTCTAAGACCACACACTGAATTCCAAGGCAAATCAGCATTCTGGGGTAGGCAATGCATTAGAGCATCTAAAACATACAGACAAGTTGCCATTTTACAGTATACTCAACAAGAACCTAAAGTAATTTCCCATAGAATGTTTACTTCCCATTGCAACCTGCCATAATTTTATACAGAAAACATATAAGACAAGTTATTTCCTATAAATCTACTTTTCTGAAATTCCTAACAGATTAACCCCAGTACTACTAATGGAGCAGAATGATAACTGCCAGATTTAAAACAGAACTTCTGCATGGAAGCAGGGGATGCTTTCTGCGAGGAGACTTGACACAACCACCGGATCTCCACGAAAACCTTTTGATAGGGCATTTGGACAGCTGTGGTAGGGCAGTTATGTTCATGAATAGTAACACTCCAAACTAGGAGAAACTGTATCCACTAAAGCTTTCATAAAGCGTACTCACCTTCTTTAAAAACACTCGACTTTCAAGATGTGTGAGAATTGACAGAACAAAGGCCTATGGATGGCAAAACACATCTCCTGTACAGTAAACGTTCTATCTTTAGAAAGATCTGAAGTGACCCCCTTGAGATTTGAATCTACTAAAACTCAGCCATCTCCACATGGAAGACCATATTGCTTCAACATTCCCTCCAGGAATGTGACGATCTTCTATCTGCCACCTTTCCCTAACAGCACAGTGATCGGAACACCCAGCATGTATCTGACAACTGTATCTCAGTTTATCTCGCTGAGGAAACCTACTGCTGATACAGCTGTCAAACATATTCAGTTCTCTCTTTGATTTCTGCTCAGGCTGTAAATAGAAGCTGACAAATCCAAAGGAGTGGAGGGTTCACAGGCTCTCAAGGTGTCTTTGAAGGTTTAGGCAACTCACCGGGTTTTGAAATTACCTCAGAGGTAAGGAGATAGTGCCCATCTCCTCATCTCTCCCCTCCCTCAGGTCTGAACTCCAGGGAAACCAGCAGAATGCATCAGTGATACACACACACCTCTGTGCATCCCACTTCTTCCCTTGCTGCTCAAATCCCACCTAATACACATGCAAATTCACTGATGTGTTTATACACTCCACAATGAAATTCCCTTTAAGTCTGCTTTCCCAAGACACCATTCCTCTGCTTCCCCTATTTTTTGCTTGTTTATTCTGAATTCTCTCTGTGCCCTTATGAACCTAACTGTATTTCCTACATGCCTGAATCCACAATGGAGCGAGCTCAGAATCAGGCAAAACAGGTTCATCAATCCCACTTTTAGGTTTTGCAATTTCTGTTCTGGGCTGACACATCCCGCAGTCCTTCAAACCTCAATGAGTCACTAAGATTCAGGCTACATAATTGCCAAAGACCCGTCAGGATAACTAAAGAAACACGAGTATCAAAGGTTTCTTTTCCTTTCCACTTCCACATTCCATTCATCAGAATCTACACCTGCACAACACATTAAGTAAATTAAATGCTAAGGGTTTACTGTTTGTTAAAAGCTAAACAAAATAATCCTATCTTTGTAGCTCAGATTAAAGTCACACTACATTTAGGAAACTCATGTCCAAAACCAGACAGGAATCTTCAGGAAGGGGAAGCCATCAAAAGGCCTCCTTCTCCTTTCATGGGCTGCAGACGCAGCTCTGTAACGACCATTATTCTGTGAAGAAGAGGACAAAAGCCAATTTTCTTGAGAAATGGCCTAACTGCATCTCATCAATGATTTTAAAAACACCCATTTAATTGCATTTTCTCATCTAGTTAGCTCTGTCTTTGTTAGCAGGAAGGCTGGGTGGAGCTTGGACTTGGCTATAGACCTTCTGCCAGAAATTATTTTCATATTTCATAATCCATTTTCATCAACAGTACTAGGGACATTTAATCTTAAATGTTAAGAAGTTCCTTGAATCAAACACCACAGAAAGGGGCATAAGAAACATCTCTGCTGCCCTGCAATATGTTTGGTTTGTAACTGAGAGGTCAGTGACAAAAACCATAATTTTTCTAGAGAAAGCCTGCAAGCCTTAAGCAGTAGACTTCTATTAATCCTTTAGTGAGTTTAAGGGGTAGTCAGAATAGCTGGAAGAGAATGTGGAAATCCTTACTTCCTCATGTTTTTTTTCCTTGGGAGAGTGTCATCTTAGCTATCAGCTGCTGTAACATTTGGATCAAAGCGTTAGTAAAGTCAATAGTAATACAGAATAACACCAACCCATATATAAAATGGTGTCTTTTTTTTTTCCTTCATAAGCTTATTTTATCACCTCTGTGAATTCTACAGGTAATTTCTCTCTTTATTTTATGCACTTGGTCACATTACTCACATTAATATTTAGGACACCCTGGACCTATCTTGACAATTAACCTGATCCCCTTGTATTAACATTAAAGACCTTTCTAGCTGTAAGTTTACTTGTGAGGAGAAACTTTGCCTGAATCCAAAAGGTGCTGGCGAGTGGGGTTGCACCATGAAAAAACCAAGAACTTCTGAAGCTTTTAGTATTAAAGGTGAAATGTGATACACATGAGTTTCTGACCTTCCCATCTCAAGGATCCCATTCCTACATGTAGTGAATCACTGGATGTTCAGGTTGTTTAGATGCTGGGGGTGGAGGGAGGAAAACTTCCATTAGATTTCAAGTACCACTTTTACTGTTACCAACCATGTAATTTGGAAGGTGAAAGTGAGCCTGGCATGGAAACCTTTTTCAGAGCTTAACTGTGTATTCCAGATCATTACTTTGCAGAACCTGTTTGTCCTGCCTTTGAGCTGCAGGATGGCCCAAACAACTCTCAAATGTCTCTTCCCTACTTCTAGTTCTCCACTGAAAAAGAGAAGGGAAATAGATTTCACTTGCAAAAGCCATAATAAAATGTATTGAGGTGAAATGTAAAGAGCACAGCAACAGATCCAAAACCAAAGAAAGCCGTGTGCCTTACATGTTCCGAAATGGTTTATCTTCGTAACACCAGAAACTCTGGAATGCTGCCAACACTAATGAACCAGAGCTGTTTGCTGAGTCACTGGGAGCCCGCAGATCAGAGAGGCAACCAAAGGGAGCCTTATCACATGCACCTTAGTTCAGACAAGATTCAAGCAGTATAATAAAAGTAAGTAAATATATTTTAAAATAAATCACAGTCGATGACAGTCAATGGGCCAGTACTTTCCTTTACTTCTTCTCTCCTGCCCTTGCAATGGAATTATTGAGAACTTTACCAAATACATTGCAAAGTCTCCAAAGATTTGACAATAAAATGATTTGGTTTCAATGTGAGAGTTCACAAAATTATCACTGTGATAATCAGGGGGTATCACTGAGGAGTCAAGTATCTAAGTTCACCTTTGACGACAAATCAAATTTAACACTATGTTCTTCAGTGGCTCTGTTGTGCTTGGACACAGATTGCCCTAAAAACAGAATTCAGCACTTGATTCACAGCCTTTTGAAACCCCTTAAAGACTGTGGCAAGATTGACACTGCTTTCTAAGATCTCCAAATGCATAAACAAGATTTGATGGTGTATTAATTGGGTCACAGCAAAGATTCAAGCTACAAGGCTCCTCTGCTGTCACATCTGTGAGCCAGAAATACATTTCCTAAGAAACGACCTTAAGGTGTAGCGATGAAATCAGTATAATTAACATTTTTCTCTTTGAAATTTGCTGGAGTAACTCTGGTTGGCCATATTTTTCTGTGTGAAGACAGATATTCTGCTAAACCACACTTTCAAATACCATCTTCCTCAAATGCACATGGGCATATGTTTTTCTGGAAGTTTAACATCACATAATTCTTAAAAGTACAGCCTGAACATCCTGGTAAAGTGATATCCAAATTCCAAATACCAGTACTTCATTAGTTCAGTCAATTTGACATTTTGGTCAAACAGCAGTAATAAACTCAGTGTGTTATTAATAGTTTTCAGGTACTGGTTCTTAATGACTAAACAAATTACTATGAATGTTACTGCTGTCAGACAGAGACTGTTCTGATCGTGGGCTTACACTGGTGTATTAACTGCACTCAGCAAAGAGATGATTCAATTTAGATCTGCATCATCATATCAGTAAGTGTAGTGGAATCCAGGATATCATTGATACAATAGGAAAAATACGAAGATGTAGTAATTGTTTTTCTTTTCTTTCAGTACAAAGACTAAGCTGGAGAGTTCATTTTTGTATCACATGAGATTAACTGCAATGCTATTTTCTTTCCATTGTTTCAAAATATTAACAATGTAAGTGCTGCCATTCTCTCTTAAATCTATTTACATCCTATAATAATAGCCGCTCGCTGGACTCTTGCTGAAAAGGTGCATTTGGACTTGCTGTGACAATGAACTTGCTCTGTTCTTAGCTAATCAGAAGCTATTCTGGCATATTTATAAAATGGTATAGAATGGTCTCTAATAATACTTGCCTGGCACAAGTGTCTCTGCCTGGGATGGTGGTTCCTAGGTACAACAGTACTAAAAAGAGCTAATCACTTAGTGACCATTTGATTTGATGTGATTTCAAACTTAAGCTCAAGTTCTTTATCAAAGCAGTAACTCTTTGAGGCCTGAAACAGACAGAGGAGTGAAACTAGTTGTAAAACAGCTGTTTCAAAACTCCGTTAACTTCCCATCTGAAAAGGCAGCACCGTACATTTATTTTCATCTGGAAAACCAAGAGCACACTCCTCATCTAGGAATGCACAATAGGTGTACTTTCTGTTGAAGATTAAGACAATTAAAATTCCTATAGCAATAACATAAAGGATGGGAAAAAGAGGAATAACCTTTTCACAAAATCTGTGTGCTAAACAAAATACTGTTGCACAATTGTATTCAACTGGCAGAAGTCCCTCCCTCCCACAGTCTGAAACACCAAAACAGATACCCCTTAATGCACAAACCTCCACTAAGAACAGTGCTGGGAGTGTGACGAGTTTCTGCTGGGCATCCTGCCACTAATAGTCAGGAAAACGTAAATACAAATGTCTTCACTGACCACTGCTGGGAGAACTGGTCTGAAATAACCATTTATACATTATAGGTTTTTGTATACTAGATAGCATAAAAATTTATAGAGCGCTGTAGTCACTGGACCATTTGTGAATTAATGTTTAGAAAAACTGTTTTAAGAAACATTTTGAATACAACTTTGTCGCATGACATATTTGTAAGAAAATAAAAACATAATAAAGAATTAATGTGGATGCCTCCAAGGCAAAATTCAGATGTAGAACAAAATTTAAAATAGATATTATACTGCTGAGGGAAGGCATTGCAAGAACTTGACCCATCAAGGAGGTCATGAATGGTGTGATTCTTGCATCACTCCTGGAACAAGGACAATGAGCTGAATTCTGCCCATCCTGTCTTCAGAATGGGTCTGGGTAAGGGACTATAGCTTCTTTATATATTCACAGCATCCTTCCCTACCAAGCAAGCTAGCCAGCCCTGCAGTCTTTCCACAAGCACTGCATTTTTCTTTTCCAATTTTACCTCTTGAGATGACAAAACCTAATGCTCACAGCACTGCCCACAAGGCCAACATTTCCTCTCCCAAATGGAGGATCTATCTGGAGGCTCTTTTTTCCTCTTGTGGCATCGTTTCCAGATCCCCGCTCCTTTACCCCTACTTTATAACCTTGCTGGGGCAGGACTACCTTTCCTGTGGAACAGACAGCAGGCCTTGATCCTAGTTGACAGAGTTGCACAAAAATATCTCTGTATTTCTCTGAGAGCAAAGGTTCATGACTATTCTTCCAGAGTGTGATTATATCATCTATCTTACCAAGAGAATATCTTTTATCAAAGCTCATTGCTATGTATTGCCAGAATCAGGCAACTCCTAAGAACAAATTTAAACACACCGGTTTCTTTTAAGACTAAGCTTGCAGTGGTGGACTTTTTGCTCATGGTGATCTACAAAATAAGCAGTGCTTAAGCACTTTACTGACATTACTGTCATTATGCCAAATTCCAGTCTTGCCACTAGTTTTTAGATCAGTTCTGGTTTAATCTACACTGTCAACATTTGGCTTTACTGGCAATCAGAAGGGTATACAGTACACACAGCAAAGCAAAGTTACTCTTTAGAAACCCAGAAGGCCTGGATTTCGGTGTGAAAGGTTACGAAACATAATGCAGCAAAATAACCTGCAACCATTACTAAGTAAACAATGTAACTCCTTTCTTTCACAACACTTAAAAAAAAAAAAGCCACAAACCCCCAAACACACTGGGTAGTTTTCTAGGGACTACTTGACACAGAATCTTTCATACCCAACTGCAGTAACACATAATTTTCAAAGCAACTCTAACTTTCTTGTTCCCACCTAAATCTTTCAACTCCGGGCTGTCCCTAAGAACCCAGGCACTGTTTTCATTAATTGCACTCTTGCTCCTTTGCTCATTTATTTCTTCTACTCTTCAGAATGGGGGAGGCAGTGGATCTGCAAAGTTCCCTACAAACCTGTTGCTAAGTGACAGCCACACACACTCCTGGGGAAAAAATGGTTGTTCACTTGCATGGTCGAGAGATAAATAACAAGTCTCATCCAAGTACATTTCAACAAGACTCCTTCCATCTCTACAAATGAAGCAACCTCAGCTTTACACCACCCTGCTTGCATAGGAGGTAGTTCCAACTGCTGGCTTCAGACACAATTTCATGGGCCTTCTACAACTTACTTTTAAAGATTACAGAAGAAACAAAAGGATTACAGGGAGACGCAAGTCACAGAAACACTCAGCTGCCCTCACTGTCTCCTACACGCACGAACACGTCAGCCTCAGGTCTCAGTCCCAGCGCTCCTGTGCTGGAGCCGGTGCGGAGCCTCAGGAACCTGCATTCACCTGCGCCCTGCAGTACTCGCAGTCCCCTTGGAGGAACACCCACACCCAGACAGTCCGTATGGGTTGCTCCAATCCTGCAGGCAGACATATTGCAGCCTCTACAAGAACTGACAGTCCTAAAAGAATAAGGAGCCCCGTTTCCAGACAAACATTTATTTTTACCACTCTCGGAAGCTTTTGCTTACGGTTTAAGATATGTCATTTGGCTTTTTAAAATTAAGTCATTCACACGAGGCAGGTAACTTTTATGCCACGGGTTCTTCATCCCGAAGTGAAACACACGGAAAACACGTCCTGCTGTTTTCTTCCTTGTGCTTTTCGCCGTCTCCCTCGATTATGCTCCCCTGCCCGGCGACCCGCGGTGGGAACGACGAGGACGGAGCCCGTCCGTGCGTGGAACAACAGGGACGTGGGGGGCCGCGGCTCCACACCCCCGGCCGCTCCTGCACCCCCGCTGGGCTCCTTCCAGCCCCACACCGTCATTCCGTAGCGGATTCCATGGAAATACAGCCCCGCTGCCACCATTTCGCGGGGCGCGGGTGGATCTCCCGGCTTCACCCGAAGCACAGCAAGAAGCAGCTGAACCGACTCCCGGTTTCCCTCAGGGGAGGGGGCCGGCACCCCTCCTTCCCACGGCGCGCCCGGCCGGCTCGGGCCCCCCCCCCCCCCCCCCCCCCCGGGGGCCCGCCGCCGCCGCCCGGC
>VXBT01011167.1:159747-219271 GCA_013400235.1 Oriolus oriolus
CGCTCCGCCCGCGGGGCCCCCGGGATCGGCTGGACGGGCTGGCGGAGCTCCCACAATGCCCCGCGCGCCCGCGCGTCACATCCACCGCCCGCCCCTGGCGGCGGGGCCGCTTCACGATCCCGCACGATCCATCACGGTTCCGCACGTTCTCCTCACGGTCTGCCCACGATCCACTCACAGTCCTTCGCGATCCACTCACGGATCCCCTCACGATCCCTCACGGCAGGGACACCGGTGCCGCGATCCCGGAGGTTCCCAGGGTCCTCCTGCCTGTCCTCCCGCCCGCACGGGCCCCAGGCGGCAGCTGGGCCGGCCGGGCTGTTGAAAAGCCCGGTCCCTGCGTGGGGCTGGGCTGGGCTTTGGCACGGCGGCCTCCGCAGCTGCTCCCGACTGAGCCATTGTGTACAAACGTGTTCACTCCTAAATTTTCAGGACGAGGTCAAAGCGGGCAGTTCGCGCTGCGTCCCTCACAAGAATGAAGTTCATGGAGGGAAGAGAATGAGCAGCTGGATTGTTCGTGAGGCACACGCACTTTCTTCCTCGTGCTGTACAAAAATGGCTCAGTGCCATTTTGCCAAGGCCCCAGATGGAGCGTTTAGACGCGTTTGTGCATGGGCCACAGGGATGTCCTTGAGCTCACCTTGCCGGTTTGGGAGCGCTGGGTTGCCACTGCCCCCTGCCCACACGCTCTGTGAAAGACCGGGGGCTCAGTCCCTTTTCCTCTCCTCTCCTGCCTCCTCCAGTTGCCTCGCCCACCGGCTGCCAGTGGAAAAGAGGAGCTGCCACAGTGGATCTTGGCTGCAGGACAGACAAGTCACGACAGACAAGTCACAAGAGACTGCCGCTCTGTTTACAATGGTGGGACTAGAAGCAGCTGGAGTTTTGAATGTCCTGGAAGATTCCTGGCTTGTTAATGCTCCCAGACTTTTGTGCCACTGACATTTGAATGGAGCATCCTCTTTCTTCAGTACCCGAAGTGGAATGCCAGCCCACAGCCTCCTCCCCAGTGTCCCTTGCTGTTCTTTCATGGGTAGAACTGTACCAAGTGACAAGTGGCATAATACCATTACTACTAGATGACATGGAGTTTCTCTCCTGCTCTTCTCTTCAACCACTCTGAGCTCCAGCTCTCTTTATTTTGCTGAGTATCAGCATATCATCACAGTGCCTTTGTCATACAAAATAGAAAGCAGAAAGGAAGAAGGGGGTTTAAAAGAAAAAGAAAAAACAGGGGAGTGGGGACATCCTGTGTAAAATGTGTCGCTGGTCTGAGAAATATCCCTTCAAAAAGTGTTTCAGGCATTTTAATTGTGGTGCTCTCATCCATCTAAATGGCCAGACCTGGTCTGGTTTTTAACACAGCTAAACTCAATGTCTCCCGAGGCATCTCTCGTTATGTCGATATGTCGAAGTGCACCACCCAGTCCTGTTCAGCCTAGTCCTGAGTGCTAATTGTACCCTGCCTGCCATGCAGTGGGGCAGTTTTGCCTAACAAAGGCTCCCTGCTGGGTGAGTACCCTATAGTCCCTGATTGCCCTTAACCCAAGGATATGGATACAGTCCTTACTAGGCCATCTGCCATGGCTCTTCTTACACAGCTGAGGACAAACTCTGCTTTCCCTGTGTTCCTACCCACACACATCATCTCCTTCCCACCTCCACCTCCTCCTCATCTTCCTCCTCCATGTTGCCCTGCTCCCTTTTTCCTTGCTGGTAGTGCTGCCCATGCAGTAACCTTTTCCGTATGCTCTACAGAGCACCCAGCAGAATTGGTCCTCCAGTGCTTGGCTCTTCACACTCTGTTTTCCTGTCACCCATGTTTTCCTGTCACCCACACAAGTTTTGTTTAAGTAAAGAAACCCCAACAAAACAAAAAACAAACCCAAACCACAAAACCAACCCTCCCCCAAATATCTGTGTTGACATGAGCTGCAAAGACCCATGTGAAATTAAAGAACCCACAACATTGTCTAATGGGATTGATAGAAGGCTGCAAGGGTTAGGGAGCTGTGGGTTGTAACTAGATGATCTTTAAGGTCCCTTACCACCCAAAAGTCACTTTCTATGCTCTTCTACTATCATTGTTCATTTTGTCTGGTTTGAAGGGGAGTCTATGGATTTTGTGCTTTTGAAGAAAGCCTTCAAAACACAATTGGTGAGAATTTCTGGAGTGGGAGCTGCCTGAGTTTGCAGAGGGCCTGAACAATTTGTCCATGGAATAGGATGCTAGCATGAAGACTGGTGTTGATAATTTGTAATGTTAGCATTGACTGGCTCACCTCCCACCCAAACATGGATTTATCATATTGAACATCTGCTGGGTCTACAAAGAGTGCCCATTTTGAAAGCACACAATGTGTCATGACTGTCTAGAAGTTGCTGTAAAAGCCTGTGAAACTACACTACATGAACAACCTCACTAAAACAAACCTTGGCTTAGATTTTTTTCTCTTTGCCAGTTGTGATGTATTTATTTATATACAGAATGATAAAAAGCACCTTTCCAGAGTTCCACTGTCTTTACTGCTAATGTAAACAGTTCATATTCTTACATTTTTTTACTCTTACTTTATTTTGACACTCTGATTCTATAATCAATTCTAGCAACCTGAAGGGACTATTTGCAGAAGAAATTCTGTGTGATTGAGAATACAAACACTTAACTTGTTTATGCAGCAGAGGTGGTGGAGAAGGAAATACCACCTGGGAGGGGGCAGAGCAGTGTGGGAAGGGCTGTGGCTGGGGGTAATCCTCTTAAACTTAGGTAAACATTTTCGCTTTGGGATAACTATCCTAATTCTAAATGCATCACCTCTTTTGTCACTGGTATTTGTTGTTGTTGTGTGTTTATTGTTTACTGAGAATGCATGTCCCAGGTTACTGCAGGTTGCTGAAATATTCCTTCAGGATGTTGTGTGCCTAGCCAGCAGATCCCCGCTGTTCTCCTTCCACCTTCACATGGTCAAAAGAAAGTACAGATTCCTCAGACATGACCTACTTCTCTGAAGGGGTTATCTGAACCTCCTTCAGCTGCTCAGCCTTCTCTCTCTTTGCAGACCATATGACTAATCCATGCTTCTTAACTTCAGGTTACAGTCACACAGATAAATATACCTGTACTGTGCGTCACACTAGTGACATTCTTGCCTTCACCATCAGATGGGCACGGTGACCTCGTACCAAATCCACTCAGTGCTCATCATGCTCCTAATGCGACCCACAGACCTACTGCCTGTCCCAGGGGGGTATTAGCTGTGATTTCCAGAGGGCTGACCCTGGCCTTGCAGCAGATTGCTGTAATCCACCAGTGTTGTTACCATCCAGAGGAATGACGCACTACAGGACTTGAATGTGTGTGGGCCAGGCCTTTGCTTTCACTTCACTCTAATTTCCAGCCACTCTAAAGATACTCAGCTTCCCTGTTATTCAAAATTAGCTTATCAAGATCAGGAAGTTCTGCAACTAAGATTACCCACAAACTGGTGCTAGAAGCACGGTGTGTTTGATACCTGTTCGGTTCAGGGTCAGAGCCATTGATCTTGATGATCCCTTTTTATCTCCATTATCTAGACCACCAGAGAATTGCAATTTTGTTTCAGCACAGTTCAAACCTGACAGCTGACTCTTGAACTGAGCTCCGTTTTTATACTCAGCCTTTATCTGCCGCAGGTGAACAGGATTAATTCCATTTTCAAACAGTCAATCTTTGCTTTGACATCCGAGTCATGACAACTGGGATATCCTCGCTCTTCAGAACATTTCCTCCTGCCTCGACATTGTCAAGTCACTGGTGACTCTGTATTAATTGCCAGGCATGTTGTTCTGTAGCAGAAGTGCCGACTGGTGCTGGTATGTTATGGTGAGATTAATACTTCCAGGGCACAAAAAGTGGATGTCTGGGATTTCTTTCCCTGGCTGGTAGACGGAGATAAGTTAGTACCAATAATTTACTTTGTTCCAAATCTTTCTAGGCAGGCCACCTCTTACTGTTTTCCCCAACATGATATTTGTGCAACTGTTTCAAACATGTATGCCATTTGTCATTGCTTTCTTCTAGAGAAATGTCAGTTATGGAAATTTTTTATCAATGTTTATACCCCCTGTGAGACAATATTTAATTGCTTTGAAAATATTTTAAATAAAATGTCAGTTTAAAAAAACAAAAAGGTAACCTTCTTAAATTTTTAAACTGGAAAATGGGAGCCACTTTTTTACCCAGGTTGTGAAGTCATTCATACAGTTAATGGATGCTGGGACAAAAGAAGAAGCCAAAGTTTGTAAAATCATTATTAATCTGTAGATTAGGGATAATATTAACCTGAAATATAATGCATTTCAAAACCTGCTTCTTCCAAATAGAATCTAAGTGCTTTTTGATTTATAAAACCAATAGCCCAACAGGAGTATGACACAGTGACATCAGGAAACATAAATGTCTCCTTCCCAGCAGTATGGAAGCAGTGTGCTTTAAAACAAGCTTGATGCACCCTGGAACACCCAAGGAACAAGCGCACTTGTCTGTCTCTCCTGTGGTCACAGCTGCTCCCAACATAACCTGACTCCCAGGCTGTCTTTTAGGCAAATCAGTTCATTCCTTTCTGGTATTCAAAACAGCCCTTGCATTGCTGCCTTTTTAATGTCAAGTGGCAGGGGAAAGTTCCGCATTATTGTGCAAAGAAAATATTAAATCCGAGAGCTATGATTTATATTATTATGTCAAAGAATTCAAAATTACTTCACATGACAATCAGCTCAATGGTTCCTGGTAGCTGGTGTAAAGCTTGGCAGATAGTAATGTAGTAATAACTCACATTTCTTATATTTAGTTATTAGGTCCCGGTGCTCCACTACATTAATTTTCCATGTAAGCAATAGCTGTAATTGCCAGAGGGATTTTATATAATTGCAGACGGTAGGAGACATAGTTGGTAATTGCAAAAATGCAGAGGGAGATGTCCAGGAGATGATCTTCTATTAAGATGTGGCTGTTGCTATGGAATACTTTCCTAGCTGCTGTTCTGCATGGGATTGCTGCGATGCATCATTTCACATAAGAGGTTATTTTTAAAACAGACCCATTTCTTCGCCTGCAAAAGCAAAATCAGACCACCTCTCTGAGGAATATTAATTTTAAAAGCTCCTGTGCTGGACAGCAGAAATTATATAGAATATGGTTTGTGAAGGAGGCAAGAGAATGAGAGTCCACTATAATACCAGGCAGCAATGAAACTGGGCACTTTCACATCCATCTCACGAGACAAAAAGTACTCCTTAAGTTAAACAAAACTTCTCTTGCAGATACGAAGATCTTTGGCTGTCATAGCAAGTGAAGGCTTACCAGAGGGTGATGTCCTCAGTTTAACCTGAGCTTCATAAATTCATTATATCAGACACAGCCCGTCATTCCTTCTGTTTATTTTGAAGTATGTTCTCTGTATGGAGGTACAGAATGAGGAAGTGATGGTGCCAGATATTTGTGATGGACACAGAAGTATGTTCATGTCAAAAGTGCCAAGTGATGTGGTCAGCCTGACATTCTCTGAAGGATCCAAAGAGTGCTGGGAATGCAGTAGCTGCTCTATTACTTTGTAAGAACAGTTTCCATCTCCGTCCCTCTTTAGGAGTCATAGAATCACAGAACCACACAATGGTTTGGGTTGGAAGGAACCTTACAGCTCATCTCGTTCCAACCCTCTGCCATGGGCAGGGACACCTTCCACTAGACCAGGCTGCTCAAAATCCTGTCCAGCCTGGACGACACTTCCACGGAGGGGGCAATCCCAGCTTCTCTGGGCAACCTGTGCTGTGGCCTCACCACCCTAACAGGGAAAATATTTCCTCCTAACATCCAATGTAAGTCTCCCCTCTTTTAGTTTAAAACCATTCTCCCTTGTCCTATCACTAGGGATAGGACATCTGCCTTTGTAATAAGTTTCTATCCATTTTTTTATAAGCTCCCTTTAAGTACCAAGAGTCCACAGTGTGGTCTCCCTGGAGCCTCCTTCTCCAGATTAAATGCTCCCATCTCTCTCAGCCTGTCTCTGTAGCAGAGATGCTCCAGCCCTCTGAGCATCCTCATGGGCTCCTTTGGACAGGTTAAGAAAACAGTCAGGAATTGTAAATTCAGTAATGCTGGGTCAAAAAAGCAGTGTCAGGACACTGGAAAAATTTAATTCAGTAATAGACATGACTGACAAGTTCTGATGAATGCTTTGCTCATCTTAAAAATCTACATATTGGGAAGTGTCTGTGCCGTGACTGGAGCACATGAAGTTTTTCCCATGACATGGACAGAAAAACTTTAAAAGAAGGAAGAAACAAAGCAACATCTCCCTCTATGGGAATCACCTGTACTGCAGCCTCAGGCTCTGGGCAGCTGAAATCTCCTGCGGTGCTGCCTTACCTGTCCAGCCAAGCCTCCGCTGCTCCTGTTAATTCCAGACAGGCTGGGTGGGCCGATGGAGAGCAGATGCTGAGGGTATGAACCATAACTAATTATTTCTAACTAAAGTCTTGGTTTCTCGACAGCTACTCAGAACCCGTGCTTTTAAAGAGTTTACACATGTTAATGAAAAACCCTATGATTATTGCTGGATTTTGCTTTGCTTTGCATTTTTTTTCCTTGATAGGCTTTGCACTATGATTGTCCTCTCATGTGCTACTTTTGAAGGAGTAAGCAGCATGAAGCTAACAGGGTATTCCCGGCTGAACAGGTCCATCCTTCTGTCACGTTCGGATTCTGTCACTAGGCACAATAAGAATAAGCAGGTGCCTGTAACAAATACATCCTTTTGTGTATGTGTGTGTGTGTTTACATAAAGCCTTACAGTTCATGTCAGGATATATTATTCTTTTCTAGTTGCTTCTTGCTAATTCATCTGATGACACTTTTGTCCATAAAAAATGGCTCATGGAAAGCTCTGGGGTGAATATCAGTGAGAAATGGGCCAGGGTATTTGTTTGGAAGTGCTTAGAGGGTCATTCTGAAGCTTGTGGATTAACCAGGCAAGCAGAATTAGTCTCAAGTGTCAGTTGACCTGCCCCACAGACTGAGCTACGGAAAGTAAAGCATTCTCTGGGTGATAGTTGTGGTGAATACTTTCCAAACAATTCATGCAATATAAATACAGTCACATCAACTGTTTATGGGATAATAAATGAATATGAAATGTGAATACGGAATGAAATGAATATCTTGTTATGCACTGTTTTGAAAAGAAAATAGTCAGTGTTTGATGACTTCCTGATTGTACTGATTATTGTCAATAACCCTCATAGCTTGGAAATATGCCTCTTAAATTAATTTTTGATTTCCCTATATGCCATGCACTGAATTCTCAGAGATTTCTGTCTCATTAGTATCATAACATTTTTCTAAAGTCTGGCTAGTTTTAAGAAAAGAGAAGATATGTAGTTTTATGCTAAATTACCCTTATCACACATGGAAAAATTTACTAATGCCCAACATTTTCCCTGAATACACCTCATATTCTTAAACTGCTTTATAGATTGTTTTTCCACTGAAGTTGCTTTTTAGGTACTAAAATAGAAAAGGAAAGCAAAATCCTAATTTTCTTTCAATGTATGGGTTTGTAAAAACACAGGCATGTAGGAGTCCCAATGGAATTAAATGTGAACTCTGCACAAAGCCCTTATTGTCACGTGTGTGCATCGTGTTCTCTATGTGTATGTATATACAGTTAGTGTTCTACAGTTACTTGAAATGTATCTCTGGAAACTGGATATGGGAAACAAAACAACATCTGGTCATTCAAACCCCTATTTCAAGCCTTCTTCGTGAAATGCATTCCCTTTTTTTAAACTGCGAGGACGTTTGTTGCTTCTCCTTAGACCCATTTGTGTTTCAGAGTATTTCAGGGTTATTGTTGCCAACATGTTCAAATGTGATTTGTGATTTTTCAAATCAGATCTTTTAGATATGTTTCTATTAAACGGAGCTATAGAGATCATTAATCACTTTAGAAAGTCTTGCTTGGTATTTTTCTTAATGGGATGTATCATAGATCTTTCTTAAGCCCCTTAGCACTGGAAGGGGAGCGCCCTTAAGCACCTTTACCATCCTTATGTGCAGACATGATGCCATTAAGGAGCTCAGCCAGCAGGTGGAGTTTAAATTGCATTTAAACAGCAGTTTTAGACTTTGATTAAGGTTTATCTGAAACTGTGCTGCTGGAAATGACTCTTATGGACACTTCTGGAAGAGCGTTGGGTCGGTAAAGTTTGGCACCCATCAGACTGTTTACATGTAGACCACATTGCTGCTGCAAAGGTGGCATGGGCGGTTTATTAACTTGCTTGCCTCAACTTTGGGGTAATGTGGAGGAGTACTAAATAATTGTAACTATGTGTAAATTAAAAAAAGAAGTTATCTGTCATTTTTATGTATACCTGAACAGACATGAAGGGAGAAGGAACACTCAGATGAAATGAATTCCCGTTTAAACTGGTTTTTTTTTTTTGCCTTAATGGCAAAAAATAGGATTAGGATAAGATCAGTGTAGGATTTGATGGCAGTGCTTTACTAGAAGCTGCATTAAGCACTGAAAGAGATGAAAGGGTCAAGAAGTATCTGACAAAAATCATAACACTGCACTGGTAGCAATGGGAGGTAGATGAGAGCAAGGTTTATTGCATCTGTCACTGAGCTTTATTATGAACTTAACGCTGAACAACAGCCAAGGCAAGAGAGACTGAAGCTGGGCCTGAACCCTTCTGAGCAGGATATGGCTGTGGCTGGCATCTGCCTGGGAATGAAGCCAGGCTCCAAGGCTTATAGCTCAACCCTAGAGATGAACTGTGCGGTCTGCCATCACTTCATCCTGCACTGTGAGTTCTAGTTTGAGGTTAAAGACAGGAACTTCTTAGTAAATGCTGCTATGATAAACCACTGTGTTCTGGAGGCAGCTTTTGCTGTTATCCAGAAATCAGTATAAGAGGTGTGTAAGACTGTGAAGAAGAACAATGGTGGGATTTGCTTTGGTTAATAGACTTGTAAGTGGTACTGGCATCCAGCGAAGACCTTATATCACAATTTTTAGGAAAAAAAATTGTAACACTGTGCTGTGGTGATTGAAAGGTGAAATTTTGCATCCTTTTGGCCAGGAATGGTTTGCAGAACCTCACATAAACGGAGTCTATAAAATCTAGAGTCCTACTGGACACCAATCAGGCAGGAACATGCAAAGAGGAAAGGGAAAGCAAACCAGATGGGCAGACCAAGGACTGCCAGGTTACCTTGACTTCCTCTGAGCTATGCAGGAGAAGAAAGGGAATTGGCAGCCATTGAAAGCACATGATGGCACAACTTGATTGCCGCAGAGACAATGCAAATTACAGGCAAAACACTGAAGCAAATTATACAGACTGAAATTTCAGTTGTAGAGGCTACAGAAAAACTACTGCTTTCATCTAAACCAGGTCTGTCCTGAACTAGTGACACTAAACCTGTGACAGTGGACTCAAAGGAGAGGTACAAAGCACCACAAAAATTATGTTGAAAGCAGATGACGCAGGTTGGAAAAAACGTCTAGAAAACGTCCAGACGTTTGGAAGCATTGAAATGTTTTTCAGATCCTTGCATCTGAAAATGTGCTTGTATTCTCAACTCAGTCAGCAGTTGACTTAGGAGAGAGAAGGGAGTAACAGGAGCTATAAAATGAGCATCTCAGCACCCATAAGGGTTGCAGCACTAGGGAGCAGATGGACAAACTGCACTAGACCAAAGTAACATTAAACAAAGCCAGAGCCAGAATTTACTACCAAATACCCTCAGTTCAGTGAATACATTTCACCTGGCAAAAAGAAGAATTTTCTCCATACTAAGTGCCAGAAAAAGGAAAGTTGGCAACCAGTGCTGGAGAAGGAGAGCGGCTGTGGCCACGGAGGCTGTCATAAATAATGCCGGGAAGGGTTCCAGAGGGCAGGTCATCCCTGCCTGGGTGGGCTCAGTCAGCCAGCCCCGGCTTATTCCTGCTGTCTCGCCAACTGCAAAAATTAACAGCATTTTGCTTGCCACCTTAGAAAACCTCAGCAACCCAAAGGCCTGGATGATGTGCTTTCTGCCATAGCAGAAGGCTGACTCTGCTGATCTAAGGGTCTGTTCCAGTGCTGGGTCTCGTGTTTCAGTTTCACATCATCACCCTCTCATGGCTCACCAGGAGGCAATGCTGAATCAGCAGCTCACTCCACGAAGACTTTTTAAAGAAAGCTACAAAAAGCAAAGAAAATATATGGCATTCCACTCTTGAAATGATGCACTATAAACAGGCTTTCCAGCCTCCTGGTGCAATGCTTCATGCCTGATGTCAGCATACTTGTGTACTTTGGTGCTTACAGTCCCAACATCATTATAGCTGCCAGGATGGAAGGGAGTTACAGACATAAGGGAAGAAAAATGTGCAAAGGATGAAGACTGAGCTACTGGCAAGCTATAAACCTCCCAAAAGCTGTAAGTGGAAAATTCTGGCAAGATCAGGCTATTTCTTTTTGAATTAAATAAACTCTTCTTATATTTCTGTTGGACTTGATGATCTTAATGGTCTTTTCCAACCTAAACCATTCTATGATTCTATATTATTCTTCTTTCTTCAGTTTCTAAACAAAATCTAGCTGCCAGTGTACGGGGTAGGAGGTCAGTGGGATGCACCTGAAATCAGATGGGATTCCACAAGTAATACGCTGCTTGGATTCCCAAATGTTAACTGCAGTATTTCCAGCACAATGATTTTTATTTCAGACATCAAAAGAAATGAACAAGCATTAAAAAAAACAGAAAAAAGAGAAGAAGGAAAGGATTCAAAGTCAAGGACAGTGAATTGCTGTACAAGATAAAAGAGGTGATGGTGAGGTAACACATGATTTCACCTTTTGAGGTGCATCTGAACCTCGGTCAATCAGTTCTGCAATGAACTCCAGTTTTGCTTGGATTTGGTATGTATTCTGTGTGATCTCGTCCTTTACTGCCAACACACAGCCGCTGGGAGAAAAATTGCTGTTAGAGTATTGCAAAACTAACTCTATTGTAATGTCTTTCAGTGAGGGTCAAACAAAGTTTGGTGATTTTACATTTGCCAGGGTTGAGGAATGTTTGGACAGTCACCTCGAGACTGTCACAGAGACTGCTAGAGGAGGCAAGTGTTGTTTTATATATGTGCCAAAAAAATGGCAAATTGCAGTGAGGCTGGGGAGAGCAAGCCTTCACTTCATTAGTCAGTAAATTACGACAGATGGTTTTAAAATGACTTCATCAGCAGCGAGGCTTTGTTTTCTGCAGAGATCCTTGCCATCACCTCAGTCCGAAGACAAAGCAGACAGTGGGGGTTTTATTATTACCACGCCTTTGCCGACTTCTAGCAGTCAGAGGGAATGAGGAGGGAGGAATCTAAGGTGGGGAAATGGTCGTGGAAGAGGATTATAGGAGATCATCACTTTGGTTTCTAGGAAACTCAGTGGTTTTTGTTAAAGGACCATTGTTTCTGTGCAGGAGCTCCTGCTCTTGTATCATGTAGGTTTAAGTGTTCAGGAGACCTATAGTAGCTCATCACCAAGATCTATTGCTGTTTTTAGGTTATTCTTCTCGGTGTGAAATGCTCCCTTCTTGCTGCAAAGAGCGGCGTGGCTCCTGTGGCTGTGCCATGCCCCTGTGCAGCTCGCCTGCAGATGGCTGTGCTGGAGGCTGCTGTGATACACACACAGCTCTGCTCTGCCACACTCCGTTCTTTAAATCTGGGAAACAGCTCCACGGCCGCTAAAGTAGTTGTTCAGAAGGCAGAGGGCACCCCCAGTTTTTCTCTCTGACTGGGGTAGTTATTGAATTAAAATGAGGAGGTTATGGTCAGTTTGCAGTGTGTAAGAATTGCCATTGACTGTTTCAAGGAGGGGATTATAGCGTGGGAAGCAAAGGGATGGAACAGCTGGAACAAGCAGGTTTGAGCTGTTGAGGCTGCAAGAGGGTTCATCAGAAGAGAGTTTGGTGATTTTATCAAATAAAGGCCTTTGTCAAATACACATCCTGGAGATGTGCATTTTCTCATTAGGCAGTATTTGCAGTGTATCACATGAGGCATTTATTATTTTGCCTTATAATGGTGTTTGTCAGTGCTCTGGATTGTGTAAAACATGCTGAAGGAGCACATTCTCCCTGGCTCCTGGACTCCATTTTCCAGACAGTATTAGCTGGGCTAAGTCTATTTCTCCAGAAGGCATGCAGGAGACATGGAACTATATTAAAACATTTAAATGTACAACCTCAATATCTGTATTTTGGTTATCAGAGAAGCTTTCAGCTATAAAAGAAGAATTAATGTAATTAAACAAAAATTCAGTGTAAAGATAATAGAGAAATTTGCAGGGAATGTAGCAGAATGTGAAGACAACTTCTGCACCGGGCAGTGATGTCGTGTGATTGTGTCTAGGACTTAGTCTGTACTTTCAAGAAGAAATAAATCCTGAATGTAGCTACAGAGCTGCCAGAGAAATGGAAATGAAGCGATGCTGGAACAGTTTCCGCAGGGTCTGGCCACAAAGAGTAAGGGGGTTAGAGAAATTATGAATATGTCCAGTATTTTACTGCAAGTTTAAGGGTGCTGGAGGGGGAGAGTGGCATGACAGAAGGTAATGTCCCATGCACAACCAGCATGCCAGGAGGTCCCTGGTTTGGTCAAGAGCTTAAAATACTTGAGACCCACTTAGCTCTTTCTCTTTTTCCATCCAGAGAGGCTTTACTGCAGGAGGTTTCAAGTTTCATCTGTTTCATGGTTCGGTTGATGCCCATATATGAAATTATTAGG
Source organism: Oriolus oriolus (assembly GCA_013400235.1). Classification (NCBI taxonomy): domain Eukaryota; kingdom Metazoa; phylum Chordata; class Aves; order Passeriformes; family Corvidae; genus Oriolus; species Oriolus oriolus. Next base: position 172,557 of record VXBT01011167.1, read on the forward strand.
AATATGAGCTGATGCTGTCCACATCCAGCTGGTGAGTAACAGAGCTGAAATTTTTATTTCTGGGAAGTATCAGCCTTTCCTCATGAGCCAGCTCAATTCCAGCCTGTGCATCTAAAGTTTTCATCAAAGTGGTTTGTATAGGAGACAGAGCCTGTGTCGGGGACACCTGTTATCGTTTCATGCAGCTGATAGCAGGATAATGAATGTGCAGCAAAGATTTTCAGATAAGTGTCAGGAAAATACAGGGACAAACTAGTTTGTTAAAGAAGCAGAATTAGTCCAAGTCTTCTCTTCACACTTTCAGGAGCTCTGGCTCTCAGAATCAGAGTCTTTCTCTGATGGCAGGGGGGAAACCAGACTGCATTTTCCTAATGAGAGAGTGAATCTGGGAAGACGTGTTGCAGTTACACCTTTCAGGGAGCAATGGTTTCAAGACACAGCCTTTTTAATCACTGTGGCTTGACAGCCTTGCCACACATCACTGTGTTTTTCCAGTTTGGACTCAGGAAGACTGAAGTAAACCAAAATAGGTCAGACCAAATTTGTCCCTCCAAAGAGACAATTAAAAAACATGAACCCAAAACATGCCAAGGTTTACATTAAACATTGGAAACAAACAAGAAGCAAAACAGAATAACTTGAAGGTTCTACATGTCTCTAAATGGATGCTAAGAAATCTTAGTGACTGGCCAGATGTGCTGTCCGAGAGGTGGCTCTCCTCAGCTGGACTCCAAGTTCTGAACTAAGCAAAGTCTAAAGCTCTAGGACAAATGGCAGTGAAAACAACTTACTTTGGTGTGGTTGCATTTTCAGGCTGATGGCAAAGAGAATGTACAGTGAAGAGTAAAGAAGTTTTAAATTGTCTTTGATTAAACTGGCTTCGAAACTATAAATAAGCAATTATACTAATTGGAACTATATGGCACCGAGTTGTCCATTTGGGGAAAACTGGCACAGCCCCACAAAAATGATAGCTCTGCACCCTTTGACTCCAGGAGACAATGTGCCCACGGTATTGAACTCCAGTGGCACTTTGAAGGTTGCGAAGCAGCCCTGTTAAGGAGATGTTCTGTGCTTGAGATGGTGCAGATTGCATCTCCCCCATCCTCCTCTGCCAGGGGTGACTCCTAGCGCTGCGTGTTCGGTCCCTGCTCAGCCCCCTGGTGAGGCCTTGCTGTGGTGGGAAGGCATCAGCAGTGCTGTACATTCTGTGAGAAGAAAATTACAGCTCTGACTTTTATTATCACCTTACCACCACCTCTTTTTCTATGATTCATATTGCTTTAAGAGATTAGTTTTCTTTACCATTTAACCTTTCTCAATATTGCTGCCTGAATCAAATTTATGTCTTGGATAAATCTATGTCCTCCTTTTATTGAATCCAGGTACTTTTCATAATGAAACTAGGGTCATGTGATCTTTGATTGTGGTACTTTAAATTCTTTATTGAAAATGTGTATTATATATTTTTATGACATTAATTAAATGTTGCAAAATAAAGAACAGCATAAAAATAATTAATGTCTCTGTTTGGCTCATTATCTCTTTGGATTTGACTTGTGTTCAGAGCTGGAAATTCATCTGATCCATATAGATTTAGATGTTTCAGAGCACTGCCTCATGGCAAAATTTAGGACTGAAGAGAGAGGGCTCATTTCATGAGTATGGTACTGTATTTTTTTATTTGCTTGCAAGTTCCTTGGGTAAATTGCTTTCTCGTCTATACAGGATGTTATTCCACCTTCATCACCAGAGAGTATCTGAGTGCCTTCCAGCTCAGCATTATGTGATCCAGCTGACATCTGCCATGCTCATTCTCTCTTTCATCCTTACCCCAGCGTGTGCATGTTTGGTTGTTGGGTTTAGATCTACGTGCTGCCATGTGTCAGTGTTACAGAAAATCATATGTGCATCAAACAGTCTTCTAAATAACTTGCATATTGATCCTGCAAGACCCCTCTGGTTTATGGCCTGAAATTCTGAAAACTGAACTGGAGGTATGAAGCTATTATAATCTTGCAAGACAGAAATAATTATAAAATCCATCAGGATTTCATTATCTTTATGTATATTTTTATGTTATTCCAGCATCTTGGTGATCTTTAACCATGAATTAGAGCATTTGTATGAGAAGCTGCAGTCTGTATTTTCAAATCATTTATAATCTAATTAAAGATAACAGATCTTGTCTTTTGATACATTAAACCACCTTAATATAGATAAAGGATGCAATTGCCTATTAAATCTCATAGAGAATTTCTAAATGTCAGCAGAACTAGATTTCTGTTAAGTCAAGCAATTTCTGTGTGGGTATTATTATTAATAATAACGATAATATTGTTTTTATTATTTTTCAAAATAATAATGTGCTGTACAAGCACAGAATATACACAAAAGATGTTTAAAAACTCTTTCTGGTACACAGCAGGCAGTTCAGGTGCTGCTCAGATTCAGGTTCAAACCCTGCTTAGAGCTTCATGAAAGAAACCATCTGATGAAATATTTCAGGAGAACATGGAAGCACTTGAAAGACAAGTCCAGTGTTAGAGGACGATTGACATTTATTGACTTCCTGCACCATCTAGTGGGGATTAAAATTAATTGCTCTCATTTTATGAAGGCTCTAAACTGTTCAGGATGCCCGTGGCTTCCTCTCCCAGGCACTGAGAAAAGTGCTGGAGGAGCCAGTTCTCATCATCCTCTGCACAATGGGGCCAGGCTTCACTGGGATCATCGGTGCCACCCAAGACAGTGAATAACTGTCTTACCCAGTGACATACAGGGATCAATCCACCTGAATGAAGGCCAAGAGGACCACCTGGAAGGGCAGACCTCAAGGAGCATTATTGGTGTGCCACTGAGCTGTAGGCATAAGCAAGACTGTGGAGTCAGGCAGATCTCCTGGCCATGGGAAGCAGAGAAAATATCTGCACACAGTTCTGATGGGCTCACATTGTGATCAGCGTGTTGAGATGAATTTCTAGAGATCTGAGTGTGTTTCCTCCCTCTCTCTCATGACCTGGTTGGAATTAAGCTCTGAGACTGTCCTGAGTGAATAGGACTTAGGAGAAACACTTTTCATCACACATTAAGTTTTTAAGTTCTCCCACAAACCACAGAGGAGAAGCCATGATCTGATCCTACATGTGGAATTAAATTTCATTGCTGCAACCTTAATATAAGGCATTTCCTTGAACATAATTTGCCTAATTATCAGTGAACAGGATGACATTAGGTAATTAAACTCCTAATTTTCTGTACAGGAAACAGGAGCAGCTTTTTCTGTTGCTGGGCAACTCAGATATGCTTTGAAATTTGGTTGAAGTAGTGAGTGACTAACATTTTTAAATAGACATGATACCCCAACAGAGGCAATCCTGATTGCTATAAACAGGCAGGAGGCTGGAAAATCCCACCTACATAATATAGTTTATGAATTAAAAAATTGCTCAGGCTAACTCCAAGGGAGGAATATAAAGAAAAGCTTGAAGAAGCAGAGAGAGATCTCCTCCCCTGAGAAACAGCTCTAATTGTTTCCATATGACTGCGTTTGTTATTCCTGCTGCAGTCCTAGTTCAGTCCACCCATTACCCTTCCCTTCTCAGAGACTGTTTGCTGGACATGGTCATTGGCATGTGTGTGTGTCATTGCAGCAGGAAAGGAATCACTTTCTGCTGGGAAATTGGTGCATCAGAGGCTGGAATTTGTTTGTGGAAAATGTTCTTTACCGCAGAATTTCTCCCTTTCCAGACCAGGGCTTGTCTTGACCTTATTTCTTGAGAAATAGGGACCAAGTGGATTTGAAATGCTGCCCGTGTAGCTTGAAAAGACTTCCTTTAGCTTCACTTCAACAGAGTCCCAAGGAGTTCATTGACCCATAAGGAGCTGGGCTCTACAGAGACATCTGCTCATTTTCCTCCTCCTTGAGAAGGTCCCAGCAGTCCCTCTGAGAAGAAATGGTGACGTGGACTCTGGGAACCTTTCCTGGCTGTGGTCAGCTTTTTAGCATGACAGAAACCAGAAAGGATAAGGACCCGAACGTAGTGTCTGCTTTGTTTTCCCCTCGTGAGTGCGGGATTCCTGTTTTTCAGCATGAACTTCCCACTGGCAGAACATCATTCAGTTGTTTCTATAACATCCCATTCTGTATCCTAGTTTGCAGTGGCAGAATCTCATGCAGGTTTGTTGCAGGTTTTTATTTTTTTCTGTTTTTTTTTCTTTTTGGCTTGACACATCACTGACAGGTACTTTGCTGCTTTGTCTGAGAGTTTGGAAAGATTTGTTGCCTTGCAGTGATCTTGATGTGAGAGGCAACTGGTGTGTAAAGTCTATCACCGAGCCACTAAAAATGCACATTCCAGCTGCCACACTGCTGCTCTTCAGACAAACAATATGACTGTTTTAAAATAATGTTTCCTTTAAAAGCCCACATTGCAACATGTCAGAGCAAATGTCTTCCTAAAGATGCTACTGCATTCACATTGATCACCACATCGTTTTCAGCTCTGAATAATTTTAAAGCTGATGGAGAAAGGCTTATTTCTCACCTCCCCCAGAAGGCAGAGAGCCTCCTACCACAGAAGTGTGATGTGGCATTTCCAGGTGCTTGGGATGCTGAAGCAGCAGTAGATGTTGTTGAAACACCTGTCTCATGGGCTCCGTCAATAAAACCTAACAACACCTTCTCTGGGAAGGTCTCACTGCCTTGGTATTGGCAGCTGTCTGTTAACACAGCCCCTGCCTGGTGAGCACAGCAAACTCCCTGGTCTTAATAGTCTTCAAGAGTGTCAGAAGCCGCCTAGCAAAGCATCTTCCTCGGATAAAGAATCCAGTTTTCATAGACATTTGTGACTATTCATATTGAAATTCACTGAGAAGGAAAAAAGGAATGTCAGCAATTTTGGATGACTCTTATACTGAATTCACTTTTTTTTTCCTTTTCAGCTTTTTTTTTGCTATAAATTTTGCCAAAAACATACTTTAATTGTGTGCATTACTTTGACAGATCTGGCAGAATTGCAAACAGAAATGACTGCAGATGTCGTGCTGAGCATGTAAAAATGGAAATTCCACGAATATCGCCCTTAAAAATCTGGCTTTGAGGACGTGGTTTACTTTTATTTATTTACAAATTAATCCAGGTGATGAGAGACTGAAAGTGCTGGTTTGAAATGCTCTCTCTTGCCTTTCTCCACTCAGCTCTGCCCACATGCCTCAGCTCTGATCAGCTTTTCTAATTCATGTCTGGCCTTTGAGGAATCGCAGAATCACAAGTGGTTTGAGTTGGAAGGGACCTTAAAGACCATCTCTTTTCAACCCCTCTGCCATGGGCAGGGACAGTTTCCACTATCCCAGGTTGCTCAGAGCCCCATCCAGCCTGGCCTTGAACAGGGATGGGGCAGCCACAGCTTCTCCATGTGTTTGTGCCAAACTCAGATATTTTTGCTGCTAAGACTGTTGACCACAGGGAGAGGTGACCTTTGTCACCTTTGTCACGTAGTCATGATCCCAGTAAGCACCATAAGCTCTTTCTAACACCAAAATGAATAAAAATTAAAGACCCCAAACCTGTCTTGTTTATACTTTGTGCTTGAACTTGGGAGTTTTCTTGGTTTTTGTTGTTCATTGCTTTCCACAGTAAGATTGTCTGTGTACATTAATGTATCTGTGCAGCAAATACCTGCAGACATTGCTTTCTTTGCTTCTGATTTTTATTCTGATCACAATCACAGAAAAAAAAAAAGCCATTCTGGAGCTTAGGTGGGTGTTAGTAACCAATGGCACCCCAACAAATCGCCTGAAATGCAAAGGTGGGTCAGATGAATGGTTTGTATATAAGTAACTCCCGGTGAACCATCAGGTGGGAATTAAAATTTAATTTAGAATGTACTATCACTGCTGCAGTGGTGGTGGTGGTGATTTACTTGATTGACTGCTGGTTTCTTTCACCTTTGCGAGCCTTAGGTTTTTACTATCTGAGGAAATTAAGGCTGAATTGCAGCAGGAAATTCCTTGTACCCAGGTGTTTCTGGTTATCCGATGAATAACTCGGCTGGTGGGGAGGCGAGGATTAGGATGGGATGGTTTGGAATCCAAATGATTCTCATTGCCTACTACCACACATTGACATGTCAGCCCTGTATTTGTTCTCAGCGAAGGATGGGAAATCCTACTGAGCTGGGCAGCAGGTCCAGCAAGCAGCGATAATTCCATTGTTCGTTTTCAATACTAAGGATGGAAAACTGGTTTTATTAGGTTGTCCTGATTTAATGCACTGAATTTAAAAATCACTATTGAATTCTGTTGGGTCATTATTTGAGCTTCCTTTATAATGCAGTGGCCTACTCTACTGCTCCGGTTCACCAGCCTGGCTTTGTGTTATTTTCCTTCCAGATGAAAGCAGGAAGGGCCCAGCCTCAGTTCCACTGATTTTCTGGGAGATGGATCAGGCTGGAAGGTCTCTGAGTGGCTGAGCTGCTCTTTTGTGAGTGAACACAATCAAAACAAGTCTTAATTAAGGAACTGATGACCCTTTGCTGAGCTGTGGTGCTGGTGATAGGCTTCGTAATTCATCTAAGTAGGTGAACAGAGAAAAAAATACATCGTGATGAAAGTTGTGCTTTCTGACCTTAAAATTGGTGATGCAGTGGTCATACCATGCAGTGGCAGGCCAGTTTAACTGGCACGGAAAACACGCACTGACTTCCCTTCCTCGCCCAGCTTTGGGAATGCACTTCCCCAGGGCCATGGTGATGTGACAGAGCTGTTCCTTTAGCCAGTCCTGTGGCAGCTGTGACCTCTGTGCTTGACGTGGCCCATTCCAGGGGTATGCAAAGGTTCCCCAAACAGAAAACTTGCTGTCTGCCCTGGGCTCAGAAGCCTCCAAACTATGGCACCTTGGTCAAGAGATCCCTCAGCAAGAGGGGAATATCCAGGAATAAGTCTTCTACTGCCTTGATACACTTCTCAAAATATAATAATGCTCCATTCCACTTCAGCTACTCCTGAGAAATAAAGGTATTAAAAGAGCCAGAAATGTGCTTTCCTTTGCCCAAAGCTGAGGAACCTGTGTTTCATGCAGGTTCCTTCTTCTCCTCAAGGAAGCCAGCAGCCGACTCTGGGAGCTGCTGTGATGTGCCTGCTGGCAGCCAGGCTTGGAAAAAAAAGAGTGAGGGAGCAAGAGAATTATTTCCTCAAGCCTCCAAAGCTTAAATTCCTGCAGACTCCTGGGCTCGGTTGCATTGTCAAAGCTAAGTGGATGGAAACAGAACCATTTCCCTTCAGCAGTCATTAAGGAAAATGACTTCAGATTATTCAGGGTTTCAGGTAGTGCTGCAGCAGCCTAATGGAGTGATAACCAGTTACATCTTCCTGAACTGCACCAGCAGATACAACCCGAGTTTGTAAAACACCAAAGGTATCAGTTCTCCTCCAAACTGCAAATGGAATAGCCCCAGAATAGAGTAAATCTGTGCAAACGGTCTTTGGTGCCAAATGGAAATGTAATTTGCAGGCATGTCTCAGCAGAGAAAGTCCTTTCCTACAGCAGAAGAAATTCAAGCAGCCACATGGAAACACTTTAATTTCAGCATTAACCATCAGAGGAGATGGCTGTTGCAGGTCATGGAAGCCAGGTAATTTAGTTCTGTATTTTGAATACGTGCAGCGCCAAGAAATATTAGGAGATGTGGAATGTGTAATGCAGCCCTGCATCATCAGTGCTGCAGAGGCAGGAGGGGAACAAGAGCAAAGCTCGTACTGAGCTGATTGATGCCTTCATGGAGCCACAGCACAATATTCCAGCTGGGAGCTGGCTTTGAAAAACCTGAGCTTTGCTGTTTGCCTCTTAGTCATGAGATATAAAATGAGCCTGGATGTTGCCACCTTCTCCATGGTGTGATTCTGACAGTCAGCAACCTGTGTCTGCCAGGGGGTGAGGCATGGAGCTGATGCCCCTTACTAGTCTTCAGCCCTGCTTCCCTCCCTCCCTCCAACTTCCCTACCTCCAAACCTGTGAATTCAAATAGCTCCAGGGTAGGTGGTTTTTTCCACCCTGTTCCAGGTCTAATTTCTCTTTCAAACTAGTACCGTATATCTTTCCCCACCTCCCACTTGTCACTTTATGGCTTGCTGGATCTGTTTCCTTTAATGCTTGAAAATATACAGTTAAAATCACTTTAAAATTTACTAATATGCCTTTTTATTTGAAAGGCTTATTTCCCTGAAAGGTTTCCCAGTCTTATATGAGGGCATGCTCTCTAATATTAAACATTTTTTTGTTAAAAATGGGTGCACATATGTTTGATATTTAACTCGAAACAAATGGGAGAGTGGAGAACATAAGCAAAATTACGCTTTAGATAGCTATAAAAGGTCATTTTTGCTTTAAACTACAAAGGATGAATAGGGGCATATGACACACATAATAAAGGCAGAGGTAGGTTTAAAATGCCCTCAGGCTACTCTGAGGTCAGCTGCTAGCTTACAAGAAAAGGCACATTTTGCCCCTCTTTTTTTTGCCACCCAAAAGTGTGGAGTAGCAAGCTGGGATCTGTGTGCAAGGAAGGTCGCTCAGTCTCTATCTTAAAACCCATCACATTTTTCTCTATCATTTTTGTAAGGGATACTGAACTCTCAAGACTAACAATTAAATAATTGACTGCAAACTAACTCTCTTCCTGGCTGAAAATTGGAGAAGGGTTTAGCTTGTCATGCTGAAGAAACCAGTGCTTGTGCTCGGCCATATGATGAGGAATTTCTCATTATCAGGCATCTAGATGATCAGCAAAAAATATATGTGCTTCTCTCTGGTGTGGACAGAAAGGTTTCTGCAAGAAATACTGAAAACAAGCAAAACTTGCTTTCCCTGCAGTGGTGCCAGCGCAGCAGCACTGGGCTGAGTAACTGGGTCTCCTTTGGGTTGTGGGTTTAACCTGTGCTGGGCTTTTTGGTCAGGGCTTGGTTTGAAAACTGCCAAGCACTCCCCATGAATTTTGAAGGGGAAATGAAGCGGGAAATGGGCCATTTCTCATTTGGAGCTGGCACAGGACCAAACCAATGGGAGCAGATGAGATTTCCAATAAAACCTTCCTGAAAGGCAAAGGAGGGTAGAGACAAGAGGCTGGTTGTAATCCTGCTCCAGCCATCTGCTCCAGGAGCGCTGGGAGTGCAGGGCAGGGGATGACTAGCACCTTGTCGATAAAAGTGACATGGAAACTTCAGCTCAAATTTGGTCATCAGGTGGCTTTTGCATCTGCCAGAACATCTTTTCTGTGATTAGAGACAGATTAGAGAAGAAATATGGAACAGGAAGGTCAAAACCTTACCTGTAGCTCCATCCCTCTAAGGCTTATTTGAAGCCTTGTACTTGTTTCTGTACTGAAGGTGCAGAGTTAAAGTCTTATTGTTTCTTTGCAAAGTAATGCAGCTTTTTAGTTTATTTTTCCCTTCTCCTCAAAACACAAGAAAGTCATTTATCTTGGTGGGAGTTGTTTAAAGTTTATTAAATCCCATCAGCAAATCATGGGGTATTTCTGAATTTTAGACATGAGATATGTATGCACATTTAAAGCATTTGGAGCAGAAACTCAGTGCATTTTCTGATTATTCCTGAGCTTTGTTCTCCAATCTGTAATCACTAGAAAGCAAATTGTCCATAGCTCCATCCCATAATATAGAGGTTATTAATGGGAACCAGGTATGCTCCTTCAAAGGAGCAGGACCATCAAGGATCGTATCTGTTTTTCATGTTCTAGAAAACATTTCACAGGTTTAATGATTACTCAAAGCGGGGGAAAAAAATCTGGACAATAAATTCAGGAGCTAGCTCAGTCAGAGGTACAAACACATCCCCTGGCTGAAATTCCTCATATTGAAGCCCAATAGTCTGTGCTTTGTCATACCAGGCACACGAGCTTCCAGCTGCCAACATGAGGGCACGCTGGCAAACAGCCGACCCAGCTGCTGTGGTGACAGTGCCATTGTAAACTTTTATTTTTTATACTCAGCGTGTATTGAGAGTGATCTCTTTGTTCCATATGGCTTCCATACAGTGACACTGCATCCTGTGTAGGAGAGGTCAAGGAATGGATTATCAGCAAGTGTTTCAAGTCAAGAATGAAGGGAGCTGGCAGGGCAAATCTGCACAAAGCCTGTTCTGTGCTTCCCATCGGTGTGGTGACCTCTGGGTTTCGGTGTCTGTGTGTTCCCCCCCCGCTCCCTCCATGTGCTGAGCACAGCACCGGCCAGCGTGTTAGCACAGCATTTCCCTGGAAGGTTTTTAGATGCAGAAAGAGAACAAAAGCAACCCTGAAAGGCTGGCTGAAATGTTTAGTTATGAGTGGGGAGGCCAGGAGCAGGGAGGGAGCAGTGCAGGGAAGGATATGCTCCCATCCCCATCTCCATCCTCCCCTCATCCTGCTGTCCCACTGCCCAGCACCCTTGGAGCCAGGCGTTGTGCATGGGTGTCCCATTTGCTCACTTACAGTCAACTGGGGCCTCCCCAGTCAGCCAGGACTGATGACAAATGATGGAACGTGGCTCGGTACCCTTGGGTGGATCCCGTCGGACCCTGCAGACCTGAGTGTGTCTGAGTGGTGTAGGAGGTCACTGCCCATTTCCTATGTTGGTAGGTATGCAAAATTCATAACTTCATTTTAATAACTCCTGACCTGCAGGACCTGAGCAATTGTAAACCTCACAGAATTATTACCGGCCAAGTAAAAATTATATTCCATTTGAACATTCCTTGTATAATATCCCCACTGCAGTCAGCACTGAAAGAAAAACAGTGTTGCCACGGCTGTTTCTCTGGTACCTAATGAGTTAGCTTTGGCTGGGGATCAGGAGCTTTTGGCTGCTGTAGGTTACAATGACCACTCAAAGGCTTTAGATATTCTGGACTGTACCTTGTTGTTTAAAGATATAAAATTAAATTGGGGCTGAGGGGAGGGTAGTCAGCCAGGTACAGTGATGTTGGAGAAAGTACATGCAAACCCTATGCTCAGCCTGCCTCAGCAGGAGCAGTGCCAGAGAGGAACTGGGCTGGAGTAGGACTGGGGAGGGAGGACAACAGCCAAGGGGTAAGGACTGAGCCTCTGGCATGGCCCAGGGTGCTGGGAGCTTCAGGGATGCTTGTGGGGAAATGCACGTTGACCCTCTTCACCCTCACATCGTCTATCCACAGGGAAAATAATTTCTCCTTCAGTCTGGAAGTCCTCTGAAGTTTGTAAAAAAGGATTTATGAAGACACATCACCTCTTGCATGGGAAACTGAGGGGAATGGGTGAGGAGGGGCTATTGCACCCCTCCTGCTTAAGCAGTACTCAGGGGTGGAGGCTGGTAACCCCTCTCAAAGGAGAGATTTCAGACCGGGAATAGTCTGGAAGTGATCCAGAGAACAGGGAATATGGAATCACTGCCATAGAAAGAGAGGCTAAACAGAAACACAGGGATTGGCAAAACTGTATGTGGGCACATTGAGTAAAGAATGGTTTGTCCTTTCTGTCCTCAGACAAAAGGAGAGAGTGCTCAGGGAAATGACAGGGCAACCACTCCTGGACAAATAAAAGTGCAGCGAAGTCCTGGAAGCAGTGCTGGAGCTTAGCTGGTTGGTGGCAAACACGGTGCCCCAACCTGGAACCTCCGGTCTGGGAGTCCCTACATGCCAGCGTGGAAGAACCAGGAGAATCACACTGTATTCATCCTCTTCCTCATTTATTTTTTCACAAGCCTGAACACCAGCCACTGTCAGCTGGTTCATCTTTGTGTGACCCATTACAGACATTCTTGCATACTTCTGATTTTATTTCTGTTTTGCTGTTATTTCTTTGTTCACCCATGAAAACAGATTATCATTCTCTTTAATTTTATGTGTCAGAAGGAACAGATGCCAGCAGTGAAAACAAATCTAAAAAGTTCTTCCCTTATGCTCTGTTTACATTGGATCATCTTCTGTCTGATTTGATTTCAGCATCAATATTTTTCCTTTTTTACCCTTGTGCCATGCAAAAAAATGGAGATAGTAAAAGGGATGGCATGATTATGGTTCTGTAAATAATATTATGTTGACTCTGCTGTGCAGAACAAATAATTTATTTGAGTTAGAAAGAAATATTATTGAGCATTTTTGCCTGGCAAGTCTGAAGCTCATTTAGAATAATAAAAACTACTTTTCAACTGAACACCCTGGAGTGTTTAATATTTCAGTTTTAATAGTGTGGATAATGGATCTAGAAAATGCAGATATTTGGTGCCCAGGTGTGATAGAAAATCCTGCTAGTGGACTGTGCCTTTCCAAGAGCCTGAGTACCCAGGTGGCTTACACAGCATCCAGCTTGGCAAGCGAATTAAGAGTAGAGGAAAAATGCCTTTTCCCCCTTCCTGTACCTTCTTTGTTAGATTCTTTTTAAGGAATTATGGAAAAATGCTTCGCAGGTGGCATTTCACTCTGTTGCTAAAATATATCCAGTTCTTCTACCCCAACAGTGTCAGCTCCTTTCCTGTGGACAGTGGCATGCTGAGCAGCCTGAGGTCTGTCCCCTGTCAGAACACACAGAACCAGCTCATGCCATTAAATTAAAAGGGAAGGTTGGGAACCTTACACTGCGTGGGAGATTCGTGCCTTATCATCATGCAAATGCATAAAAGCAAACACTTAGGAGACATCAGTCCGGCAAAAAGTGTTTGATTTGCATAATTTAAGCAAAGACCTCAGAGATTTGATTTAGATTTCCTGGCTGAGACTCTTCATGGATTTTTCTTGGGAGATTCATGGCACTGGAGGCTGGGAGCACATTAGAGGAGGTACAGCTCATCTGTCACTGGCCAATAAATGTTGCCCAGCTCATTTCTGTTTGCAGCCTCATAATTTCTGCTTCGCCAAAGCACATCTTCCAGAAAGACATCCTGCCTTCGTCTGAAGACCTCAAGAGATAGAAAATCCAATTCTGCTTTTCTAATGTGTTAATCACGCCCATCACTCAGCCCCGGTGCCGGGGTTCCGACTCCATTTAGCTGACATGCAAACAGCCATTTGGGCTTGGTAGAGCCTTAGAGCTGCTGGGAGTTTGCTCTGGACTCCTTTGGACTAGACTCGCATTTTCATGAGAGCACTGCCAGTATTTTTGCATCTATCATTTATGACTTTTCTCTGTGTGACCCTAAAATGTTTACAAACTTCCAAAGCATGGTGAAGATCTGCTGTTTTATCTGGAAATGCAGGATCAGTTACTTTAGTTCAGACATGTACCTTTTTTCTTAGTCATGGTGTAACAGAATCATTAAAATTTCCAAATTTTTCTGCATCACATCAGCATATAAAAACTTGCATGATCTGAAGCATTCATTTCTTATTATTTATGGCTGTTTATTGTTTAACCTAAAAACGCCATGAAGATTCTGGTAATACTCTCAGTTGTTGATTCCAAAAGAACTTGATGCTTGTTTGCTATCTAAATCTGTGATTGTAAAATATTAGAACAAAATGGGAGCAATTTATTGTCCAGATCAAATTTTCTCTCAGCAGGATTAAAACTGCCACAGCAGTAAAGAGTTTACAAACTCACTAAAGAACTGTAATAACTTCCCTTCTCACTGCCGGGTCAGGGAAAGGTAATACATGTTTCCAATCAGCTTTGAATTGAACTCAAATTGTAGGGTTTATTTCACTTTAATCCATATGTGAGTTCACGTTAAAGGTAAGAGAAATCACAGGACTGCAAACATGGAGTAGAGTTAATTAAATTCTGCGGCTCCTTTTGGAAGAAGCCCTGGCTCTGCTTATGCGTGAAGGCTTCCAGGGTGCTCCTGAGGGCAAAACCAACTGGGAAGTGGCTCAAAGGGTGCAGCAGGGACAGCAGCACACGAACTCACAGGGACTAAGTACATTTAGAAAAATCTTGCAGCACTTGGGAAATACTTCTTTTTGCTGAGCTGTAAATGCCTACCCCCTTCCCCCCCGTCACCCCCCCCAAAAAAGCTTTCTCCTTTCCCCTTTTCCTCCCTGCCCCAGAGAAAAGCAGCTATAGTTCCTCAGGCACTGGGGGACTCGGTGGAAGCATGGCATGTTCTCAGCTCAGACCCAGATGAGATTTTTCTCCAAGCCAGTCACCACTGCAAATGCTGCTTTTAGAAATGATAAATGTTTATTAGTCTTCCTTCTCTGTTTCCCACTTACTGTGGGAATTGGGTTTGGGGTTTCTTTGATTTCTGGTTTTCTGTCCAATCTCATCTTAAATGTGTTCTGGAAAAGAGCTTCAACTAAGTGGGAGAGACTATTCATGTGCTTGCAGTTAAGTCTTCATTTCACTGCCTTGCACAACTGGGACCTGAGCTCTGGCCACTTTGCAGGGTCAGGTGCACTAAGCCCTTGCTTATCCTTTTGGCAGGTCTCGTTCAGAGACACTGTGCAAACCTCAGTCCCTGGCTGCATGCACCTGGGAGGAGATTCAGCTTGAAGCCAGAAATGCTTATTTAATGTTCCATTTTTTCCTTTTCTTCCACATCTGAGATGAACTCTTGGAGCATCTCCAATATTGACAGCAGTGTTCAGTGCAAGTCAAAGTGGAGCAGGTTGCCCAGGGAGGTGACAGATGCCACATACCTGGGAACATTCAAGGTCAGTTTGGATGGGGCTCTGAGCAACCTGATGTAGTTGAAGGCTCATTGCAGGACACTTTGACTAGATGACCTTTAAAGGTCCCTTCAAACCCAAACTATTTTATGAGTCTGTGATTCCATGACCGTTGTGGCTCACTCAAAATCTTCACATCACTGGGGACACGTTAGCTGCAGGACCTGGGGATGAGAGATGGCTGGTTACTGCAGGGAAGGTGACACATTTTTGGTTCTGCATGTGGGCATGAAACCTTGTCCTTATCATTGTGCCAGGCTGATCAGCAAGGTACAAACCTCAGGGAAATGTGTTTTGTATGTATTTTGTATGTATTTTGTATGTATTTTGTTGAATGGTAGATGTCAATCACTGTGAATGATTTGGAAAGTTGAGTGCTCACCAAAGCGTGCAACAGAAAGAGCTCTCTCAATGCTCTGGGTTCTGGTTGTTGATGCTTCTGTCTGGAGTCTCTGCACCCCTAGGGAAACAAAATTTTCTTCCCATGTGAATCTGGCAGTGAAAGGGTTTTCTGTCTGAAAATGAATCGTGTTTCACAACGGATTGCATGACATGTGTGAGATTCTGGAAAAGCAAGCCTTCCTCAAGAACTAAAATGTGACATTTTAAAAATATGAATTTTAAAATATTTCACCATGCATTCATTTTGCCTCATGCAATAAAATGAAAGTCTCCCTTAAACAATTTTATTATTCTTGAACTTCCCACAGAATATCAGTGAGAATGCAAGTCATTTAAGCATCAAATGTCAGATTAGTGTCTCCTGAAGGATTTCATCATGGCTTTAACAGGCCTCGGATCAGGGTCTGCAAGATCATCCACTAGGATGCCAGTGGCAACTGGCCTTTCTAGGTAGGCTTGGAGCTTCACCTCCTGTGAAAACACATCCACTAGACAAAGGAGTGCTTCAGACTTTGCTGAGAAGAGCTGGGTTTGTGCCAAGGAGTTCTCCAGTTTGTCATAACCATTTTAATAGCAAATTCTCATTTTCCTGTATTCTTCTGCTCAGATCCTTGCAGGAATACTCGAAAGTTATTTGTCCTCAAGGGTACAGATCTATGAAGAGGCTGTTTTCATAGACGTGCCCAAGAGCCTTTCCCATTTCTCATCTTAGCTGCTTAATTTCCCCTCTGTAGAGAAATGTCCTTGGCTACTCCGAGCTTCTGTTTCCTGAAGTTTCCTTGTTTGCCAACTCAGATGCTCAAGCACTCAGTTCTCGGTGCTTAGAGGTGATTTCAAAGCAGTTCACTGCAATTCTTCTCCTTATATAAACACTTCAAAATTACTTCAGCAAACTGAAATACTTGTACATCAGCAAAACAGCTTTTGATGATGATTATCTTGTGTTCTGTACATCCAAGTACCTTTGACTCAGATGGTGTTCTTTTATATATAAAAAAATTTATCTCTTAATAACTTCCTGAGTGAAAATTCAAGTTTTCTTTTGGGCAAATTTGGAGATACAAGCACAGTCCTGTTTTCTCTGTTAACACTCAAGTGTTTTTAAAACAATTATTTTCTTATAAACTCCCATCTCAGACCTGGTGAGTTTTTTATATTGCTTTGGTTTATAGCATTGTCCACTCATGGAAACAAAGCTAGTTCAGGTCTTGCTAGTCTAGCTTTTATTATCATATGCAATTTTTGTTTTTTTACATCAGTCACCTTTCTTTAGCTGCATTGATATATTGGCCCAGGATTGAGGCAAATCAGTTCCAGGTTTGAAGCAAGAAGACTCTTTTGTGAAAACATCCATAACTACATCCATCCTACTTGGACTACTTGGACTCCATAAAGTGCTAATTCACCACCTCTCTGCAATCCCAGTCTCTCTCTTTATGCTGGTCACTTTCCTTGGTCACATTTCTGAGGTCAAATACCAGGAAAAGGTTAATATCAAAAGATACAAGGCAAGAAGGCTGACTCCATATCATTCAGCCTGAATCTGTATGTGCTCTTGCAATGAACAGATCATTAACTTTTGCAATGCAGCTGCTGAGAGATGTCTTGAAATACTTCAGCTCTCCAGTCAGGGTGATAGCAGCTCATTAAAGCATAGTATCTGACCCCTCTGTTCAAAGAGGGTTTGGAGATCACTGCTGTTTCTCCCTTCTGTTGCCACAGAACCAGGAAGGAAATAGAGCTTGGCTGATATTTTATGTCCTTGTGCAGAATGTGGTGACTTCAGAGTTGAGGCACTTGCACAGACGTCCCTGTCCTGTAAAAAAGCAATCAAGGGTTCATTACCCAGTACAGGAACCTCAGTGCTCATTGGGTTAAACTGGAAATGGATTTTCTTGTGGGAGCTGCATTAGGAAGATAAATCCGTAAGAGATATTTTATATTCTGTAACAAACTGAGATTTACATTTAAACTAGAAAAATCCATCCTTTTTCTTCCTTCTGCCCTACCGTTGCCACACCCGAGGCACTGCTCCTGAACAAGTCACTTCACATCAGTCTCCACATCCAGCAAAGCCACATGAAGAGCTGATGAAAGTCCACTTTATGACCTGATTATAAGTTTTGTCATTACTCTGAGCTGAAGATGTTCATATTTGTGGGGTATGTTTAATCCAAGAATCTTTACAGGGGAGAGTTAGATGCCGATGTCTGTGGTGCTTGTTCCTGAGCTGCTCCATTGCTCCTGTCAGTGGTCCCACATTTGTGCATGCAGTGGCTTTTCCCTGTCACTGGGTATGAGCAACAGGCTGATGGTGGTTTTAGAGGGGATTTGCATGATGAGTTCCTGGAGGCAAAACCTAAGAGGAAAATCCAGCTATTCCATGAAGAAGTATGTCAGGACTGTGCATGCGTCCAATGAGTCAAACAGGCAGTGAACATCCTTCCCTGGGGCATCTGCAGGAGAGGAATTCAGCCTTGCTCCTTCTCAGGAGCATGTGAATTGTCTGGGATGCGGCAGGTACATCTTGGACACAGCTCCCAGTTGCCAGTGCTCAGGGATGTGAGTGTGGTCCTTTGTCTCCAAGGTGTCCGTGCTGCAGTTCCTGGGGAATGACCAGCTCGGGGAGCAAGGGGAGCCCTCACAGCATGCAGCTGCCTCCTCCTTAAGCTGAATTTCATGCAGAGCTCTGCGATCAGCACAGCTGCCATCAGGTTTCTGAGGGAAATTCCAGGTCTGGAGCAGAGCTTGCAAAGCCTTAACCATTTCATGACCTGGGTAATAAAGAGAGAGAGGGGAAGAGGGAGCTCCTCCCTCCAGGGATGTGTAGCAGCAGAGGGCATCGGAGGGGCTCAGGCCAAAACCTGTGGTGACTGGGGGAGTAGGTGAGAGGGCATCCTGATCACAGCCCTGCTTTCTGAAACGTGCTTCCTCTCATTCATCCATCGGGTTTATAAAACTCGCAGGCAAGCTGCAAGCAGCATCTGTTTTCCAGGGACTTCAGGGACGAGTGGAGCAGGGAGAAGGAGGTGGCTTAAGGGGTAATTGAAGGTCTTGCAAGTGCATCTGGTTTTCTTTGAGGGAAGAGTGGTTTTAGGCAGGCTCTTTGTCTACAGCTACAGATTATAAGTGATGTGATATATTTTAATTCATTGTGGGGTGGTCGGATGGCTTGGTAAGACCTGACGAGGCTCATTTCACAGACCATGCAAAGATGTGCTGCTGCTGCTGCAGCTGCAACGCAGGTCTGTCAGAAACAAGGAGGGAGAGAATAGCCAGGAGAACAGCACAAGGCTTGGCTGGGCACCAGGGAACTTGCCTTGAGTTGGACTTTTGCCTTAGACAGGATTTTTTCTGACTTAGATTCCCTTCCTTCCATGCTCCCAGGCTGATGTGATTAGAAGGAAGTAGAGCAAAAACAGTGTAAAAGCAGAAAATGTGATGCAGTGCTGCATTGGAGGGACTCTAATGGACAGAGGGAACCTAAACCCCAAAGAAATTATTACTTCAGAGGTTTACTTTTTTCTATGTAGTCTGTTGCCTCCAAAGATGACATAGGAGCAGAATCTCTGTTTGATGAGACTGTTGCTTTACAGAAGGTTGAAAACATATATTGCATTAATTTTCATTGCATTTTGTCTGAAGCGACTTGAAATATGTTTCTGTAACCAACCAAGCTCATTCTTAACTATCACTGCTACACATTCAGCAAGAATTTATAGGCAGCGTTAGAAGAATTCATATCCTTGCCTGTTGTTTGTGCTGAAAGCCTCTGTCCTGCAAAAAGAATTGCACTCCTAATGCTCCCCCCCAGCACTGTAAATCAGGAGCTGGGGTGAGCACACGTGTCCTCTCCTGCACTGGCCATCATGGTCTGGGAATGTTTATTCTTATGGGAAAGAGCTACTTCTCTTATCTTGATCCCTCAGTCAATGGAATAGATCTGCTTTGGTCCCTAGGTGGAAAGAGCTGCAGAGCGGAGCAGATGCTGTGGCATGGTTCCAGGGTGAGCAGTGGGCCTAGGCAGAAGCAGGCACTAGGAACCATGCAGTGAATTGTGCAGACAGAAACATCCCTGCCACAAACAGGCTGTGGCCACGTCAGAGGGCTCCCTGCAGACACCCTGCATCCTGCACGTGGTGCTGAGAGCTGGGGAGCAACTGGGCACCTGCTCTTGGTGGGCCTTGCAGCCCTCTTGGCATCCTGCTGGAGCGTGGGGAGAAGCTCTCAGTAGGACCTGGAGTCTCCTCTGCAGCCCAACCTTGTGCTTGTGCTGCCTGTTCTTCATTTTCTGCAATACCTCCCGTGTCTGTGACATGAAATGTAGCTGACCAGCTGACTGAAGAAGATCACAGCTAATGAAGCAAACTGTGGCTCAGCTGAGAAGAGGAGATCCAGCCTGCAAAGGGAACATCAGAGATGTGGGTCTCATTGATTTTATTTGATTGCACTGGGAAGAGAGAGGGCAAATCTGCTCTCAAGGAAAGTGGAGCAGCTCCTCTGAAGTCTGCTCATTCCAAATTTACCTTGATGAATTTGAGAGCCGAAACTGGCCTGAAGTATCTACAAAAATTTGTCAAGATTTTGAGACAGATTGTGCTTTTCTTGAATATGTGGAAGGGAGGGAGCAGGAATTTCCCTCCCTTAAAGTCCTTAAGCATAATATTGGGGACCAAAAAAAGGCAAGGAAGTGACAGAGATGACAAATAATTTCTCTGATGCTGCCTGGCCTTTTGACTGATCTTTGGCTATACCAGTGTCCTGACAGTAAAGTCACAGCAGCTCTACACTCATTCCCTGCTCCCTGTGGAAACACCCTGGGGACAATGATGCCTTTCTCCAAACCAGTGTGTTAAATAGCTGTCTTCTCTGTGTCATGTCTGGAGGCTCCTGCATGGGGAGGCGTCAGCCTGCAGCACCCACAGGTGCTGCACTGGGATGCGCTTGGCTCCCCAAATGCTGCAGGCGGCAGGGTCTCCATTTCTGTGTGCAGCATTCACACATGGGCATTGACTCTGCACACATGGAGGAAAAAGTGCAAAGCCTTTATTGCACACCAGAAATTCCCTTAAATACCAGTACCTACAGGATATCACATCATATAAACAGGAAAGATGTTCACCTCAGTGTCCCCCAATCACCTGGGGTATTTCCCAGACATTGCCTATTATGGTAAAAGGTAAACAATACCTTACAAGGTCAGAAACTGCAATTATCACATCTCATAGGGCTGACACTGTCCAGAAACCCACAATGCTCTCTCAGCCCATCCCAGGTGACCTGGCTGTAATCCCAGGGTCACCTCCGGGTCTGAGAACGAGGCTCTCTCTTCGGCCAACAAGGCCCAATCTCTCTTCCAGCACACAGTGCACCCCAACACTGTGTTGTGAGTTTTGAAATCCCTGAGGATAAGCTGAGCTGTAAGACTGCGATAAAACAGTATCTATCCACACAGGAAAGCCACAGAGGGGCCTGCACACAGCTTGGAGCTGGGACACATTGTTCAATTAAAAATAGGGACTGAGGTAGTTTTGCTAAGAGATTTAACATTTTCTGTACATTGCTGATTTAGTTCCTGAGGAATAAGTAACATAACACATGCTACTCTCCTATTTCATGGTAATCCTCACCCTTTGTTGTCAGAATACAAGCCAAAGGTGCATATTTTTCAAGGAATTGTTTGAATTACTTTCCTCATCCTGATTACTTTTCTTCACTTTTTCCTTTGTCAACCATCCTTTGGGTATTAACCTTGTTTTTATGCTCACATTAACCAGGCTCAGCATCAGAAAATGCTCTTGCTCTTGGTTTTGCTCAGCCACCTGGAGAAACAGAGAAGGGAGACAGTACCAGACATACACTAATTTCTAACACGTGTTTCCTGCCAGTACTGGCCTCGGCAGCTCAACCACATAAGTCACCCCGGGAATAATTGCTGTTTGAGTACAGTCTGTGGATGTGCACGAGCCTGAGAAGGCTTTGCCATGGAGTGAGTGTCGTGCTGAACCTCAGCAGGCTGAGGCTCAGAACCAGGCAGGCTTGGTACAGACGTCACAGTAACTGGTGAGGTGCAAAAGATTTAGTTTGGATTCATCTGAGCTACTTACTGTAGATGGTTGAAAAATAAAAGGAAACAGCTGTAAGTCAGGATGAATATTTCTATTTGGGATAACCTCCCCCTCTGTCTGAATATTAAAAGTGAAGCCTGGTAGGCCAGGCTTTCCTTTTCCACGCTATTTCCAAAACATCCAGCAGCATCAGAAAACCCAGGTTTGGGTTGCTTTTGTGGTTTTTCTGGACACGTGAGGTTGGGCTTGGGGACTTTTGTCTCATGCTGTGCCCTGGGATGGGCTGGAGCTGTGGTGTGTCCCTGGCTTGGAGCAGACATGTCTTTTGATGCCAGTGGTGGCACTCAGCTCAAGTGGTGCAGACATCTGACCCTCAGGAGCTGCACAAAGTGCCCAGTGGGGTTGGTGACCTGGAAAAGAGGCTCTTAAGGACTGAGATAATTTTGTGACTATTTATTTAACTTTTGTCTACAAGTGGATAAATGGTATCTCATCTAAGAAAGTCACTTATGTCTGACACCTTCTCTGCATGTCTGTAATTTTCATTGCTATATGGCATAACCCCAACACTGAGATGGAGTGGGACTTTTCCTAAGTGTTTTGCTTTGGCACATCTTTTTCCCTCACTGAAGCAGATGGAAATTTTGCTGTTGATTTCAGTGTGAACAGAATTTCAGCCTGGAAAACCCAGCAGTCTCCTGTGGCAATTGGGTCATGGCATGTGATGGGGGCTGCTCTGTGCCTGCCTAGGGAGGGACATATTTAAGGATGAGCCCAGTTCAAACTCACTGCGAATCCCAATGACTTCAGAGCTGAACCTGGCCAGGAGCACTGCTCACAGCTGAGACCACATTCCTCATGATTTTGGAAAGGAGAATGCTGTGAAAACTTTTTGCCATTTGGAAATTAAGACAGAGCTGCCCCAATCAGCCCCTGATTTCTCATGGAAGTGAGCTTCCTAGTGCTTGTGTCCCTCCCTGTGCCTGCCCTCTCCTACTTCTCTTGCCCTCCTGTAACTTGTGAATCTATTGATCAATTTTATACAAATTGAGCAAACGATAAGAAAGCTCTGAGATACTGAAATGTTAAACATTTATGAGGTCTGTTTATACTGGCTGAGAAACATTACAGCACCAGCTTACACAGATGATACTCTGGAGTCCCCATATGCGACCAACCCCAGAAAAGACTGCTCCTGCTTCACCTTTAAAATCAATCACCAGAAGAAAAGCAGAGAGATACAGGCTTTATTAGTTTTGCTGTTCACAGACTAAATCACTGTGTTAAAGCTCATGAAGAAGTTAATATTCTCATTTCTAGCTTTCTGCAGGGGTGGGGGCAACGTGTACAGCAGAGGGAATCTGGTTTCTTCTGAGGGCTCTGCCAGATTCCTGGTCTGTAATGCCAGAACCTTTTCCTATACCAAGCTAGGAAGCTGATGCTTTTGGATGCATTCTCTGCAGTAACAGCAACGCCCCACACAAGGGATGCAGCTCCTGGCAAGCCCCTGCCTGCCCTCAGAGCTCTCTTCACACCCATGGCTCCTGCAGGAAACTTACTGTGAGGACAAGGAAAACCAAAGGCTGAACTTCTGGAGCTCTGTAGTGGGAACCAGCCTTGCCAGCTTTTCCATTATGCTATTTGTTACATCGTCTCTTATTTCAGTAGATGTGAAACCTAAGAGGTAAAAGGATACTGTTGGAAATGTGGTATTGGAGGGAAGCCCTTCCCCACCCAGCTCTGCTTACCAGGGCTGGGAGCTGAAGGGATCACAATTCACTTCTAGCCCTGTTTTTTCCATGCAGTAATTCCCAAAGAAGTGTCCCTTCTTTAAGCTGTCTTTCTTGCTTTTGGAATTTCACCCCTCCTTGCCACACTCCCGGGACTATGAAACCGGTTTGTGGCTTTTCATTTTCCTAAGCTGAGCTTCAGCCAGTGCTGCTCACGGGGCTTTCCAAAGGTAGCCGAGGTGTGAGCTCTGCTGCGGCTCCGTCCCAGCTGCCATAACACCATTCCTTCCCTGTCACTCCCTTTTTCTGGGGTTGGGTGTTTGGAGGACTAAAGGAACGAGAGATGTAGACTGGGAGGAGACCTCAAGCCCATCAGGTCTGTTCACAGTTTCCATCAGCTTTCTGGGCTTGGCCAACCAGTTTGGCTCCCAGAACAGTTTTTTCTTCCCCTGTTTCAATAAGCTGGGAGCTGCAGCCATTTCCTTTGGTTTTGTTGGAATTACTGTATGTGCTGGGTGCCTCACAGGTGTGTAACAATCCTTAAAGGCCAATTCTTGTGCAGTTGCCTTCACCAGCAGAGCTCCACGTGCTTTGCAAAAAGGGTGGGCATCACTGCTCTGGTTCTCGGTAGGGAAACTGAGGCACGGAGAAAAACATGTTTGTTTCAGAAAGCATGTAGATGTGTGTGGCACCTGGAGACGTGGTTTAGTGGTGTGCTTGGGAGTGCTGGTTAAAGGCTGGACTCAATGATCTCAGAACCTTCCAGCCTAAATGATTTTGTGATTCTAGGCAGAGGCTGGCCTGGGAAGAGAAGCACGGTCTCCCCCATGCTGATGGAAAACATCTCTCAAGCCACACTGCATGGAGTGTGTGAATGTTCCCTGCTGGAATTCACAAGCCTCCTCCGTGTGGGGACATGGAGCTGGCAAGGTTGGCTCTCGATTCACCTTGTGCCCAGGGCTTGCTGCTCACTGAAATCCTCAGCCACTTTTAAAAAGCTGCCTGTCAGTTATTCTTTATGGGCCACCATGCAGGGGTTTCTCATATGGGGTCAATTCTTGATTAACAAGGTTTAGCAGGACCCAAGTTATCAGCCAGAAATAAGGCTTTGCTTTCAGCAGGAGCAGGTGCCCCATCCATGACTGCAGTGACACGGACACACAGGACTCGCACGGGCTGGGGATGGTGGTGGGAGGCTGGGCAAAGGCAGCAAAATACAGCCAAAATCTTTGGTGTTTTCACCTGCAGGACTATTAAGGCACAGCCTGAGCCCACGTTGTGCTGCTCACTGACCCAGGAAAGGACTGATACAGCCACACAGCTGCATGTTCCTCTCATTTTCAAGCCCTCATTTCAAGCCATATTCAAAACTACAGTTACTCTTTTATATCCCAGCACCTGTCTGTGAGATGGGAACATCATTTATCACTTCCACAGTGCCCTGGTTCTGCATAAACCCCCAGCACTTCAGCTGAGCCTTTTTCTGAGGAACAGGTCACCCAGTCCAGGCTGCCCCTGGGGCTGTGATGGCTCCTGGGGCAGCCCCAGCTCTTCGTGTCTCCAGCTCTCCAACACTGGGGTTTTATTCCTTTTTTTTTTTTGCATTCCTCCTCTGACTCAGCCTCTAAAAATCTTCCTTGCTACTGCACTGTGAAGGGGTGAGATGATTGCATTTTACTGTAGTTCTCTTTTCATGCTGCAGCTTGTTTTCATAACCAAATGAAATATCTGCTGCCATGAGCATCTTCTTCGGGGACACCCATGCTGTGTCCCCTCAGTGATACCCATGCCTTTCTCTGGGTGTGGGCAGACAGCTTTGTTGTCCTGGCTTTTGTCTCACCTCCTCAGGCTGACCCCAGTAATGAGAAGTTAATTACTCCCAGAGGCAAAATGTGGGGTCAAAAGCTGCTGCTCCCGCAGGTGTGACATGGCCATGACTGTCAGCCCACGGCAGCCAGGGGCGATGCCAGCAGGCCGATCTGGGCTGGTGCTGCTGGGGCTGCCATCATCCGTTTTTTCTGAAAGAAATAGATATATACGTATGTATAGGTGTATATATATATTTATATTGCTCAGTGTTTACCCAGGAGCAAGGAGATTTCCACTGCTGGAAATTCAGCTCACGCATTCCCCACTGCAGCAATCCAGCGCCGGCCACAGAGGAGATGGGAGAGGAATGCTTTCTGCTAAAAATAAGCACAGGAAGGCTGGCTATCAAGACCTTTTTCTGCCTTTCATTGCCAGCTTAAAAGGCTCCAGCTCACACGATCCTTTCCCCCGGGTGCTGCTGGCAGCTGAGGGATGCTGCCCTCCGGCTCAGGTGCTGCTGCGGTGCCATCCCCTGCCATCCCTCTCCCCTGTGGCGGTCCCTGACGCCGGGATGGATGCAAACGGCGCTCCCGGCGCTGCTGCTGGGTTCCTTGGCGAACGGAGCCACGGGAGCGTGTGCCTGTGCTTTGTGCTGCGCCGCAGCCCCCGAGATCGGGAGTGCTGGAGTGATGACACAAAACTGGCAGCTGAAACCTCCTCACTCCGGAGGATCCGGGACCTCTGCGCTGTCTTTCTGCACAGCCCAGGGATTTTCGTTTCATTTGTTACTGTAACTACCTTCTGTGGTCCATAAACTATATTGTTTTCATTTAATTCTGGGAACATAATGAATTTCTGTGGGCTTGTTTCCTGTTCAGTGTAATATCTTTGCTAGATGTGAGGTTTATTTCACAAGCTAGTTATAAATTCGTTCAGACTCACAATTGTTTCATCTTGGGAGCAATCAATAAAAAGAAACATGAGGGAGATTTTAGACCCTTCACATCCACTGAAATTCAGGGATGTAAATCTGTCGTCTGACTTTTTTTTTTTCCGAGTGCTGAGTAATGTTGGGAAAATGTTAAACCTCATACTAGTACCTCAGTGTGCCTATGGAATGGCCAGAGTGCGAAATTCTCCCTTCTTTACCCCCAAAAGAGTCTTCAGCATAAAAAAGCTCATTGGGTGTTATGAAGAGGCAATGAAAAGCTGTAACAGTGTCAGGGTCTGTTCCTTGGGAAACCATCCCTCATGTCGTGCCCTTACCTCAGCTCAGTCTACTCTGCCTTACCACACTATCAAGTGGATAATATCTATTTTTTCCTCAGTTTCCTGACAACTTAGGATAAAAGCTAATCTCCCTGGAGCTAATCTGCAGCTGGCCTTTCTGTGCCTCCTAGCAGAAGTACCCAGACTAAAGCTAACATCTGGCTATCAGCAAACAGATTTAGAGCAGCAGATATATATTTAATTTTCTGGATTTATCCCCTTTATTTTTTTGCCAATAGTGAGAACCTGAGGAGCTGCTGATCACTCTTTTGAAAAGCTTGCCAAAAAAAGCACCTAATTTTTCTTCTCACTTGTGCGGGCCAGTTGCAGATTGCTGGTGGTGTCAGTCTGGCATAAATAAAAGCAAAATCAGGCGCAGGCTCCCGAGCCAAGAGCCACCTGGGAGACTCCTTGGCATCCTGGTGTTTTTAGACTCAGCCTGGGGATGCTGTTTGCACCATCAGGTGCTGCTCAAGGGGGAATGAAATTATCATAATCCAGCCCACTTCTCTTAAGGCCACGCATGTCATTGGTTTTCTCCTCAGCATTATGTTTCTAAAGCAGCTCACAGCCCTTTTATCCATGCAGATGTGTCTTATGTGTCCGTGGGCTGGGCTGGTGCTCGGGTGCAACCAGCTGGAGGCACCTGGGCACTCAGGGCAGGAGCCTGGAGCTGGGGGGCAGCAGAAGCAGCCCCACAAATCTCCTGCCAATTTGCAGCACCCCATTCGCTGCCCATAGGCCCCCCCTTGCTGCCATAGGACCCACTGTGGTGCTGAGAGTTCCATTTCTCTTGTTGCATTCACACAGAGCTGCTAATAAATCAGAACTGCATTGAGCCTGGGCTGAATTTTATTTTGTTTGAAGGCCAGACCCCAGAAAGCTTTATTTTTTCCCTGGAGGTTGTTTTGCTCTGGATTTGAGACAATCATGGAGTGTGAAACAGCAGCAACAGCCTGAGAAGTCCCTGTTCCCACTGTCTTGAGATGCTGTGATGACTGTTTGAGTGCTCATCATCCATTCCAGTGCATACTGAACTGAAGTCACATGGATCATTATTGATGCAGATGATTAAGTGGATGAGGAATTAATTTCATTTACAAGAGCAAATTCTACATCTAGTGTATTGCCAGCCCTGAGATGCTCTAATAATAAACCAGGTCTTGCCACTGAATTCAGGAATAATTTAGGACCTGGTGTCATTAATTAAAAGTAGAAAAGTCTTTTAGCAGCAGATGAATGAATTTGTTTTGATTTTGTAAGTTTCAGCTCAGTTTCAACCTCCCAGCCCTAAGGCTTAGTGATGGAGCAGCAATCTAAAGTCACAAGAACCAGGTGAAATGTGGACGTTCAGGGTCCGGTGTCTCTAAAATTTCCCAGCTCAGTTGTGTGGACAGCCTTAAGGGGTTTAGCTGAAATACAAAAAGAAAGGCCAGAGATAATAAAACCCAATATTTAGCATTGGCTTTCCACCTCCTCAAGGTTTTCCCCCTCCATGCTCACTCCTTCAGTGAGGTGCTGGGTGGGCTGAGGCAGGGCAAGGCCCAGTGTGACCCCACTGCTGAGCGTGGGGTCCTGAGAGGGTGGAAGGGATGCAAGGGGAAGATGAACATGGAGCTTCAGGCACGGGGTTTATTCTCCTTTGCCTACAATGTGTGCTCCATCTCCTGCGCTGCTGTGCTCCACCGGTGGAATGAGGGATGTCAGCGAGGACAGGCTGCTCCTGTGTGAGCAAAGACATGGATTTACACCTCTTGTCTGGAGAGCTGTGGAGCAGACAGCCCCACTGAATGTAGATCCAGAATAACTGAGAGTCAGCCCTGGCTGTGAGCACAGATGTGGAATTTAATTCTTGTTTTCTTTTTGTTTGAAGCATTTGTGATCTCAAGGGGAAAACTGACAAGAGACTTGCTCCTGATTTTATTTGTGTTGAGATGTCCCAGACACAAGCTGTCACAGAAACTCGGAGGAGCATGAAGCAGAGCTGGCTGCTGGGCTGCATCCCAACATCATCCCTGTGGTCACAAGTGGCTCCCACTGGGGACCTGTCCTGCTGTGGATGGGCAGGTGGGGGGCTGCAGCTCCACTCATCCCACCCAGCTGGTGAAAAGGGGCCTCGTACAGCTGCACACCCTCCCCTCGGTGCCGCTCCTGCCGGAGAGGTGACGTTTGCTAGTTTGCTTAAAAATCCCTGATTAACTGGAGGCAGTGGGAATCTCATGTGCCAGGTCCACACAGGAGAATTTGTTCCGTAGTAATTTGTGCTCAAATTAAAATCATCAAATACACAAACTCGTTCCTTATGGGGAATCCAGAGAAACCAAGAAGCAGCCAGGAAGCTCATTTGGATGAAAGTTCAAACCCACCTTTGTGCTCAGCTCTGGCTGTGCCGGCTCACCCTGCTCCATCTGCCAAAAAGGGTTAGAAATGCAAAGTGGATCCCAGGGCTTTGTTCTTCCCAGCAGTAAAGGAAAGTCCATGAAATAGGTTTTCACCTGGTGTTTTTCTGCTTCCATTTCCAGATCTGTTCAAGACACACAGGAGGGAAGGTACACGACAAAATCACTGCAGTAACAGACCTGAGGCTGGTTCAGTTGGATGTTTCAGTGGAAATTTGGACTTGAATCTGTTTCCCACTCCGATGTAAGCTTGTCTTCTGGCTGAGTTTTCTTCGGCAT
This sequence comes from Oriolus oriolus, assembly GCA_013400235.1. Taxonomy (NCBI): domain Eukaryota; kingdom Metazoa; phylum Chordata; class Aves; order Passeriformes; family Corvidae; genus Oriolus; species Oriolus oriolus. Next base: position 201,145 of record VXBT01011167.1, read on the forward strand.
TTGCAGCCTTTTTTTCTTTTTTTTAGTTTTTCTTTTATTTTTGGCCTGTTTTGAGGAGGATTCTTTGTAACCTGAAATCCATATCCCAGCCCACTGCTCTGTGAAGAGGCTCACACTTTGCAGTCCAGGGGAGCTGCTGCTCTGCATCACATCTGCCTGGGGCCACCCACGGGCTGCTCCTCCATGAGCGTTTAGAAGGAGTTTACTCACAGAAGAAGTTCTCCCCACCTGTAATAATTAGCACTCGATTAATGCCCAGGAGTGCAACGATGGGCACTTTCCCTTGCTGTGCCAATGAGGGGCCCTATCTTGTCCCACGCACCAGGGTCATGTCTGGCCCTACTGACATCATGGCAAAATCCTCATCCCCTGGGTGTATTTCATCCCTGCTTCCATTTCTTACTGTTTCTCATCCAATCCATTATTTTTTTAATCTTCTTTATTCCCACTTCTCTTCTGCCCCTCAGTATGTTTGTTTTACGCATTTATGCCCCTGATCTGGTTGTGCAAATGACTCTTCTGTTTATAGCAGGTCCACAGTAAAACAAACCTCCAGGTGAGGACATAGCAGCTTTTTATGGCAGCAGGAAATTCAGGTCCTTTCTCCCTCTCTCAGTGTCTGCCTCATTTATATCTCCAAATTCAGGATCTTGCCTTGAAAAAATCTGTAATGACTCATTGCCTCTCCTGGATCTACTGTCAATAACACAGTTTGTTATAGCCACTTAATTAACTGGAAAGTCTAATTACTTAAAATTCAGTCCTTTCCTGGGATTTTGCTGTTGCAGGAGAATGCCAAATAATAACTGTGCTTTTCAATATACCCCTGTTTTATTTTTCTTGGGAAACATACGAAAGTTATGTGTAAATATTTCTTTCTCCAGCAAGCTCACTTTATTATCCCTTTTCCTTTAGCTTTCATTAAAAACTGCTCCCACCCCTTCTTTAGTTTGAACATATAAATAAATAATGCTTGATTCAAACAACCTCAGCCATAAAAACCTGCTTGAAAAGAAACTCTGGCAACTACCACATCTGGAATAATAGTCAACATATTTCAGAAAGAGACTTCATTTTTCTCACACAGGATACTAAATCATGATGGCTACATGTGCCAAAAATAACACAGTGGGATATGACTATGGGAGGACGTGAACCTATAATGAGGTTCAATAAAGTACTAATCTTATGGGGTAATGCAATCTGGTTTGCTTTTGCTCAGAGAAAAGCCTCTGTGTGTGTGTGTGTGTGTGTTCATACACACTGGTGTGCCCACAACATTGCTGCCTCCACACCTTTCAGATTCTGGCCTCGCGTGGGGATGGGCACCTCAGCGGCAGCCCCAAGCTTGCTGAGAGGTTGGTGTTGGGGTTTCAGGGAGCTGCAGAGCCTAGAGCTTCATGGCCAATGGAGCTGGGAAAGGCATTGTGAGGGCATCATGGCAGGGCCTCAGCATTGCTGACACTCGCCTGTGTTAACGTGGGCCACCTCTGGAGATGGGGATCTCTGCAATAACACAAGATGCCATGAGGGTTAGGGTTAGGGTTAGAGTGGAGAGAGTCAAAGAGCCTACAGCTCCAGGAACACTGGGGCTGGAAAAGGCATCCCAAGATGATCCTGGCAGGGCCCCAACATTGCTGCTCCTACATCTTTCTGATCTGGACCAGCCAAGGTGATGGGGACCTGAGCCCCAGCGACAAGCTGCCATTAGGCTTAGGGTTAGGTTGAGAGTGTTTAATCCAGATTCTGGTGTCTTCTTTCAAACTCTTTTCGCTGTTTTGCAATGCAAATAAATATTTCAAAGCTCATTAGCTCTTTCCCAAATTAGCCTTATTTGAAGAACGATTCCACCTGCCCTATTGTTTCAGTGGAAGGAAATCCAATGGGACAATGGACTTTTGTGAGAGAGCAAGAGTGTTACCATCGACTGAGCATCTCCAGAGGTGCTCAGTAGTTCAGCACATTTTCTTCAGGTTTGCCATTATCCCTTTTCCTCCAATTCATCTCCAGTTAGAAGGGGATCCCCTAATTACAGAACTGGATTTTAAAATAATCCCTGATCTTGGGGAGATAAAATATGAGTCTCTTTTTGTACCTTGGAAATGGGACACAGATGAAGATGACAACAGGAATGAGAAATACGGGGAAAAAATAACCAAAGAACAACTCTGAATTACAGAAAATTCCTTCTAATGCTGAAAACCCATACCCTGAAGTTGCTAAGGGGAAAGGGATAAAGTCTGATTCCTTCAGATATTTTTTCACTCTGCAGAGGAGGAAGACTGGCAGGAGTAGTTGTGTGCCCACTAAGAGGAGACAAGGTTTTTCCCCTTTTTTCTGGAAACCCATTTTCCTATCGATATCCTCCACCAGCTTCATCTCCACCACCCAGGGTCCAGCTGTGGGAAGCATCTCTGGCCTGGAAGGATGATGCCAAGGCGGTTGCACACAAACCCAGGATGGAGGATCCAATCTTCCTCTTCCTCCCCTTCCCTTGCAGTTCTCGCAATCCCAGTGGAGGAGGCACTTTACTTCTTTACTTCCAGCTGATGTGAAAACAGTAAAATAGTTGGCCAGGCCCCCAAATCTCTGGAGCCTCCTTTAATGCATTAGTGGCCATTTTAATCCCACACCATTCTTCCTTCCCTTCTCCAACTTCAAATGCAGGAGACTGGTACGAATATATTCAGCACCTGGGTTTCTTGTGACACAAGAAGAGCATGACACATGGATGCTTTGGCTCAGGGAATGCTGTCCTGGGTGGCTTTTATCAAACATAACTCAACATTTCCCCAGACATCTTGATCGCCAATACAGTGCCAGCCCCTCTGAGCACCCAATTTACTGTGCTGTAAATAAATCTAACTTCAACCGATAGATTTTTTGCCATGTAATCAGTCTGCTTTCATAAAAATTCCCTTCTCTTGGCATTCATTCACATGTGCCTTACAAATGTGCACACTGTATTGAATCAGATGTGTGGGAAATATATATTTTTTCCATATGGATCACAATACGCCATAAAAGGCTTTCCCCTGCCCCCCTCTCCCCTCCTCACAGTCTCTTGAGGGCATATATCATAACAATTGAAATCTGATGAGAAAATGAAAAAATACTTGGTGTTCATATCTTCCAAGTAGTTTTCCAGAGTCCTGCTGCTGAAAGGGACATAAATCATCAGCAGCACTCAAACAATGTTGTTACCTGAATATACAAAACAAAACACAACTTGTTTCTTGCTACTGGAAAGAGGAAAGTACTGCAGCCAAAAAAAATGCCTTCAGATTGTCAGTCAGGCTATATTTAGCTGGGGAAGTTAAGCGTGCTAGAAGGGATGGCAGCCAAAAAAGGGGTGCAGCCCACTGCAGGCATCTACCCGGCATGAGGAAGGAAAGCTGGAACATTCCAGTGCTTTTCTAACCTGGATGATGTCCAAACTGGTGCTTGCCCAAATCAGCAGCACTCAGCCCTGGAGGGACTTCCAGACATGCTGGTGCACCGGCAGCATCCCACGGGATAAAGCAGCGGCCAGCCCCCCATTAGCAGCTGCAAAGGGCACACAGGGTCTGCCTGCTGCTGTTGGATTCTCTCTGAACCCTGGCACCAAGGAGAAGGAGACAGAGCAGCCAGCAGGACCCTTCTTCACACTCATCGAACCTCCAAGGTGACAGCGCTGAAGTTTTCCTGCAAGGTCCTCCTAGCACCGGTCTGGTCTAACCTGTCCTCTTGCCAAAATAAAACTAGTAAATCCAAAAGAAGCAAACCAGTAAGAAGTCTTTCACTAAGATGTCACTTTTTTTAATGTTATCTTTGTAACTGGAACATCTGAAGATGACAAACTGCGTCTGGGTAGCTCTGCAGACAGAAAAAAATAGGTGATAACTTACGAAAACATCGTCCAAATCATTCACTTCCTGCCCCAGATTTTGAAGTTACACTATGAATCAAAAACCAAAATGCCTTGAAAATATCCATCAGGTTACTGTGTTTGAGGAATACTTTCCCAGAAACTACACTCTGATCCAGGATATGCTGTCAGCTGGAAAAGAGGGTAAAACCTGGCACTGAGTTATAATTTGTGAGTGACAGCAGCGTGCTCTGTGCAGCACCTCTGCTTTCCATCACAGGCAGGTTTAGCATCCCTTGCTCCTGAATCTGTCCCCTCCAGCAAACACAGGGACACTGACTGGTTCAGGGTCCTGTTCTGGTTTGGACAAAATCAGCAGCAGGACTGCAAATACAACTCGTGTCTCCTGATCCCATCCTGCTAACCAGCTGCATGCTCTTCTTCTGACATGGTGCAGAGGGTTGTGCAGCAGAAAAGAGGAAAATCAGTCTCCTTCCAGCAACCCACTGGTACCCCACGGCATCTCCTCTCCCCACTGTGAGCTACCTGCATCGCCTTAGGGTGGCTCTTGAGAAGGAACAGGGTTTGTGCACAAGCAGGAGGATAAGGTGGCTTTCCCATGCCACAGCAACTACTCCCAGCTTTCTGGCTCCATCTTCTGGAAGTGAGACAAAGTAGAGGTTTCTCAAAGCTTGTATAATGAGTTTGTAACAACACCCTGCAATGTTGGCCTTGCAATATATCTGGCACAAATAAATCCCTTTTATAATATATGAAACTTGTAATTAATACCTGTAAAACGCCTCTGCAAGAAAAGGAAAACATGAAAAGAGGACACAGTGTTTAAGTGAAACCCAAGCTGCAGGTAAGGAGCAGGAGAGGAAGAATTTCAGGGCCAAAGCATGCAGAGTAGCTATATTTTTTGGATCAATCTGACAACAAAGCCAACAGAGAAACGGAATTTTCTGTCTCCTTTTTAAGTCATTCCCCAACTGGTATAGGATGATGGGAGATCCAAAGCATATAAGCACTGTAGTCACTCAGTGGCCTTTCAGTTAGAAAGAAAAAGAAGAGAAATAGCTGAGAGATTATTTCAGAGTTTGGCTGAGTGGCTTCAGCATGTGCAGGATGGGGCATCCCAAGCACACAAACCATCAGCCCAGGGTTTGTGGTGACATTCCCCCACCCAGTGTCGGGATGCTGCCTGAGGGATACAGAATGCTCCCATTTGAGGTGCAGTAGATTTTCCACAGCTTTCTGTTCAGTGTCTGCCAAACAGACTCCCCCTTCACAAGCTGCGTTTTGGTTTATGCTGCCAAATCTAGGTTCCTGTGCTTGGGCTCCCTTTGGCCATGGGTGCTGCTGTGGTTGTGCCTGGCAGACACTTGCCTGGGATGCTGCCGGTCCAGTGTACACTCAGGGCAGCCAAGTACAGGCCCCAGGAGCACAGGTTTAAAAGTTCCACATTGCTCTTTTTTTCTGGGGGTGCATTTTTCCTGCAAACTCTAAGCCCTGCAGATTCTCTTAGAGGTACTAATTAACTTCCTGTAACTACTGTAATTGCACAAGAGCATCTTTGCCCCTCTCAGAGCTGCAGTGCCACACACACCCTGCCCCAGCAAAAAGGAGTTTTTGTAGAATCACAGAATGCTTTGGGTTGGAAGGGACCTTAAAGATTATCTTGTTCCAAGCCCCCTGCCAAGGGCAGAGACACCTCCCACTATCCCAGCTTGCTCCAAGCCTCATCCAGCCTGGCCTTGAACACTTCCAGGGATGGGGCAGCCACAGCTTCTCTGGGCAACCTGTGCCAGGGCCTCACCACCCTCGCAGGGAAGGATTTCCTTCTAATGTCCAAACTAAGCCTACTCTCAGTTTAAAGCCATTCCCCCTTGTCCTATCACTATCTGCCCGTGTAAAAAGTCACTCTCCATCATTTTGTTAAGTTCCCTTTAGGCACTGGAAGGCTCTAAGTCTCCCTGGAACTTTTTCTTCTCCAGGTTGAACAGCCCCAGCTCTCTCAGTCTGTGTCCAGAGCAGAGCTGCTCCAGCCCTCGGAGAGTCTCCGTGGCCTCCTCTGGCCCTGCCCCACATCCTTCTCCTCCTGAGGACCCCAAGTCCGGATGCCACATTCTGAACTTTCATTTATCTTCAGGGATAGAAGTCCTTTCTCCTCTCGGCTCCAGTTTAGCGTTGTGCCAGAGGGTGGTGCTCGATACAAGCTCTGCCTCCCTCCTCCCGCTGCCGCGGAGGTCCCGGGCTGGACCTCGGGCAGGGCGGACGGACCTCGGTGGCTCGGCGGGGATGCGCCCGTTCCACCTTTGGCAGCACCAACAACTGCCCGGGATGAGCCATTTGGGGAATATTCCCCCTAAACTCGCCCTGACCGGAGATCTCTGAGTTTGGCCTATGAAATCTTTCTGAAGTTTTAACTTAACTTTCTACAGTTTGCTTGTCTTGATCTTCTGCCTCACAGTAATCAAATTTAAGGATATATTAGGTATTAAATATGTTTAGGATTATTATTTCAGGTTAGTAAACTCTTACGTGGTTAAAAAAATAAATAACACGGAATCACAGAATGGTTTGGGTTGGAAGGCAACTTAAAGCTCACCTCATTCCAACCCCCCTGTCACACGCAGGGACACCTGTCACTAGACCAGGTTGCTCTAGGCCCCATCCTGCTTCTGCAGGACCAAAATCTCGAGCAAACCAGAATAAGTTCAAATGCAGAAACAATTTTCCAAATTTCTGCTGAGAGAAAGATGGGCAGAGGGTCTGACTTTTGGGGCCAGCAGCCCTTTATTTCCCTCATCAGCAGCATTTCAGTGTCTCCAAGGACATCCCCATCATGTTCCAGCACAGGCAAAAGCTTCCTCATGGTCATGCGTCCTCATTATACCCATCAGTGTAATTAAGTAGATTATTAATGGTTATCCTATTTAAAAAGCAAAAGAGTTCTATAGCTACACTGCAGTTGCTTTAACTAGACATCGATCCTAAGACACCAGAGCAGTGAAGTGAAGCACATGAGCACTCATGCTTACTGGAAAAGCTGCAGAATTTAATTCTGAAATTCCCAGAGACACACCAAAAATGTGCACAATGAATTCCCGACTGCTTCAAAAGGCTGAGGATATCTAATCCCGTGGGCATCTTGTGAGTTTCATCTCCTTTCCCTACTTCCTTGCCTCTCCACATATAAATCTGTGCTTTTGGTGTGTGAGTTATGATTTTTAAATGCTTGTTTTGGCAATGTGTGGTGGCGGGATGTTCCAGCTTTGCCTGGAGGCTGGAGAGGGACCCTCCTTGGAGATAGGTATAAATGTGAGAGACTTGGCCAAGAACTTCCTGGTAGAAATCGCTATTCTCTGAAGCAGAACTCTTTAAGGAAAAAGCCAGGAAGCCAATTTGGACATCTGTATGGTTTTTGACTGAGATAATTGTAACCACGGGATAGTGACCTGAGCAAACAGCAAAGCAAACCACAGATGATCTGATTAGTTTTCTGCTGTGGACATTTTATCTGTATGTTCAACACAGAATGAAAGACCATTCTTCAAAGCCCCCAGCGTCTTTGGGGAAATCTTCTGTCATTAGTCCCCATGGTGATGTCAGTCAAGCCGTACCCCGGGTCCCGGGCAGAGAAATCCATACCTTGTCGAGCCAGCCCCCTGTGCAGGCGAGGGTGAGTGGCTTTCTGCAGGATGCTTGCAGCAGATACGATTATACTGCTGAGCAGCATTCTCTTGCTACTGGAAGGCACTTTGAAAGCCTCTCTATCTCCTTCCTCAGGGATAGGAGGGCTTCCTTCTTCTTCTAATGGCATTCCTAGGCAGATTTGGGAGTCTCTTAGTCCTGGAGGGACATAACTTTGTTGCTCTTGAAATGCAAATTAATTTAAACATTCATTTTGGTCATTATGAATAATAAAATGAGGTGATTAAGTAAGAATACTGCTTTTTTATCTGTCTTTTCAGGACTTAGAAATCTGAGTTTGATTATAGCAAAGAGTTTTTACTGTCTCTTAGACGTGGCAATGTAGCCCAACCCAATGGGATGTGGTTGGACTCCAAAAAGGTTTGTATGTCGTATGGGTACAGAGATTGAAGGTTATGCTCTTCCAGCTCATCATGGGATGGTAATGACTCCATTAAGCATTTAGTAAATTTAAATAGCTTTCTAAATTCCTAGCAACCCTTTGGCCATGTAATATATTTTATATTTAACACAGGCCTCAGTTGCAACATTTAAATGTTTTCAACATGCAGGATCTGAAAATGCTTTGGGATTATTTTGCTCCCCTGTCCTGCTTTTAATCTGCAAACTGTGTCAACAATGGACAAGAGAGAGGGAAAAGACTGGGTTTTATGGGCTGGCAGTCGCAGACTACCTGGTAGTCTTGGAGAATTGGCAGGTCCTACCCTAAAGAGCCTTGCTCTCCCTTCAAGGTCATTATTTTCACTTCACTTTTCCCCTCCTAGTTTGCCTTCAGAGGCAGTTATTACCAAATATTCAGGTTGGTGCATTTACCAGCTTGTTGCACAGTATCAGCCTCAGGACACCAGCTTATTTCCAGCAGTTTTCCGCTTTAACTTTGCTCCCTTCATGTCCTCCATCATGAACCACAGCTTTGGAGGTCACCCGTTTTTCCTGTCCTAGGAAATATTTGGGTGAGAAATAAATTATAGGCTCAAATTTCAGTGCCTTGAGAAGTCATTTGGTTCCAACTCTTGTCCAAAACCATGAGCCCATCTCCTTTGTGTGTGAGGGCAGGCTGGAGTTTGGTGTGGCCCCGGGAAGATCCCATTCTGACGGGTGCCATGACAATAAACATGTTAATTAAATTAATTAATTTAAAGGGGTAAAGGTTCAGTGGGCGGGTGGTGCTTTTGTATTTCCAAACCAGTTAACTCAGCTCAAATTCAAAGCTGACCAAGACAGATCTGCTTTGACTGGCAAACCCCAGCGCTCTGCGGAGCCGCAGCCATGCTCTTTGTACGGGCCTGCCCCTGCCAGGCCTCGGCGGCTGGGATGAGGCATGGCCTTAGGTTAGCAGAAATGCAATAAGATATCAAATTAGTTGGGGCTCTCTGTCCTTTTTGAAATCACTGGGAGAATTGTGATGCGCCAGGGCGCAGAGTGCTATTCTTCCTATCTCTTAGCGCCATTGTGCGGGGGTGAACAAAGCCAAGAGGTGTAATTTAAAGGTGCTGTGACCTCCCATGAGCAGCTCTCTCCATTGTGAGGCCGGTTTTGTTTTCTGTATGTGTTTTTTTTCTCCACTGAGATCTCCTGATCATAAATATGCATGAATAAAAGAGCCAGGGGAGAGGAGGGGAGGGGGAAGGGGCCTCATAACCAGCTTGGATAAAGTCTTTTTCTAAATTTTCCACTCTCGGCTTCCTGACGTCGAATGAAATAAGGGACCACACTGCCGGATTAGCTCAGCCAGAGTTCCTATTTCCAATTGTAAAAGCAGAACCCTGGCATCATAACAATCATTATAATTATCGCTTGCAGAGGGGTCTTATCATGTAACAGCTTCCTTTTATTCGGGATGGAGTGGGACCGAAGGGGGCTGGGGGAGATAATTCCAACCACAGGGGTTTGCGTCTTCATTCATCACTTTCCAAACAAGCCAGTAGAAAATTGAAGTCCCTGAGCAATTTACAGATTACAGCTCTCTCCTGGTACAGGGACATGTGCACACACACACACCCGCTCCACACATCTGACGGAGACCAGGTACGCTGTGGGTGACCATCAGAAAGAAGGATAAAAAAATCCCCCCACCCTGCTTTTCTGCTCCAAACTCAGGCAGAAACGGACGTAACCTTCCCTTTTAAGCCTAGCAACTCCAGCCTGGCCGCACAGCTCCTCCTGGATTAATCTTTCTTTTTTTTGGCTCAGTGAATTGTGGTCAAGGCCATTGTAACGTGAGTGCTGCCGGGGCGCGGATTGGCTGGAGGAGGCTCAGAGAGGCCCCTTTTCACAGGGGACTAATTGCTTTAGACCACCAGTATTTGGGAGCTACAGATGTCTTCCTTAATTTGCCTAGAGAGCACAATCGGCCCCATCTGTTGCATTTTTTTCCCCCCTCTGTCTCTCAAGTCGCCTTCTTCCCCCTGTCTGCAAAGGCCTAAATTGAAAACTCATCAAAAAGTAATACAAGAGCAGTTTGGCTGGGAAGCTGCTGCCGTGGGGCTTTGCCTTTAATAAAGGCCCCCCTGCTACTTTTACACATGGGTTGGGGAGCAGAGAAAGGAGGAGGAGGAAAGCAGAAACAACTTAGAAGGAGAAAAAAAAAGCTAAAAACTAACAGCCAGATGGGATATTTGGAGGCTGGATAATTTGATGTGTCATGGCTGGAGGAGAACAAGGGGAAGCCCCTTGTTTTCTGTGTGTACACACAACAAAATAGATGACTTCTAGAGACGGGAAGGGAGAGGAGCTGGGGGCCGGCCGGGGGATCTGCACATCCTGGTGTCGCTGGCGTGGGGGAGCGGTCAGTGCCCTGCAGTCCGTGACTGTCCCAGTGCACACCTCCAGGAACAGAGGGAGATGGAGAAGGGTCAGAAGAAGGGAAGGGGGAAGAGGAGTGGTGTGCCTTTGCCCTTCTGCAGAAGCCTTTGCCCTTCTGCAGAGACAGAAAGTTGTCTTGGCCTGGAGTTGTCATGGGCCATTAATAGGCTGTGGACTGAGGATGCTGCTCTGCACCTACCCATACCCAGGAAATCAGAAGAGGGTGTTGCTTTCTTCTTGCTTGGTCAGTGCTTCATCTCAAACTCAGCTCTGGGCAGAAATAGAGAACGAGCCTATAAAACCACTTAAAATATTAATTAGAAAGGTTGTGGGGCAAAATACAGCTCATCTTTCTTCAAAATTCCCATCTTGGCCAGCTCAGGACACACAGCTTATGAGAGTGTCATAAACCCCCACACTGCTTAATGCAAGTAGAAATGGTGTTTCCTTCTGGCAAATTTGGAGCTGGTGCTCTGAGGGGACCTGGTGAAGCCACCAGCCAGCCCTGACCTGGTGTCTGCTTGGTCTCTGGCCCTGCAAAAAGCAGTGGATGTGCTCACATCCTATCTGGGAGAGAGCAAATGTTACCCCATCAGTGACATGAGTCAGGTGGGAATTTAAATCTCCTAGTCCCAGCCCAACAGCATAGCCACAGGAACACCTGAAAACAGCTGCCTGGGCTTGAAGGAACAGCCCATTTCAGCTGACCTGGGATTTATTTCACAGAATCATTGAACCACAGAATAGTTTGGGCTGGAAGGGACGTTAAAGACCATCTAGTCCCAGCACCCCTCCCATGGGCAAACACTAGACCATTTAGCACTGAAGATTTTTCTCTACTTCCCTCTCTTGCCTTAAATAACTTTTTGCTGAAGTAAGTCTAAGGGAATGTGGCAGGCTGGTTGTTTGCCCTCCTTTATGCTAAAAGAGAAGTCCTCCAGTGATGGAGAAAGCCCCACACCTCCTCCTTACACCCAGCCAGTGCCTGTGTCGGCCGCCCCAGCACCTGCTTTGCCAGGGACGGCTGCTGCAGGGGCAGGAAACATTTGGATCACCCGCTGCAGAGGCAGGCAGGGAGCTGCCCGTGCAGGCAGCCCGGAGTGTGGCAGCTGTGCAGGTGAGAGGTGCTTCCTTACTGGGCTCTGTGCTGAAACCTGAGCCCGGGTGCCAGTGCTGTGGCCATCAGCGCTCTCGATCAATCATTCCCATTTCCTGTCTGCTCATCAGGCATCTCCCACTGAGTCCTTGGAAAGGTTTTGTTTAGATGTCCAGTTAGGGAAGAAAAAAAAAAAGTCCATTTATCTTGAAGGACCCTTTGAAAACAATGCCAAAAAAAATGCATTTTACTGGGAGCCCTGCAAGGACCAGCCTGTGAGGTTGGGACGTGCAGGGTGGAGCCAGCAACTCCCATTCTGCTGTAGGATAGCTGCCAGCCAGTGCCACCATCTATTCCCAGTCTGCTTACACCATCAGCAGCTTCTTCTTAGCAGAGGTTTCCTAAAAAGAAAAGAAAACAGTGCTAAACTTGCACCTGTGAGGTGGAGGCATGGGAAAAGGTGCTTTCATTGCCAGATAGCGAGATCCACAAAGAACCCCACAGCCCCTGGGCTGGTCAGAGATGGGGAATGGGAATGGGAACCCATAGCTGGTTTCCATGTTCCATGCACTGCTTGGGAGTGAGCAAATTCTCCCCTCTAGGGAATACTGAAGATTTATCTGTCTCAGTGGGTTGAATGAGGTCCCAGGTCCCCTTCAGTGCTGAGGGGTTTTTGGAGAAATACCCACCACAAGCAGCCTTTATTGCTCTCTTTTGCTTTTTTTTCCCTTATTGCTTTGTTCATTGCTTTTTGCTTTTCCTTGGATACTCTGTTTAAAAACCACGTGATTATTGCTTCTCCTAAGGAAAAAAAGTCAGTTTCTCAAACTGGGAAGGTCTTGAAGCATTGGTGGAAAACAAAGAGTGAAGTACTGGGGCTTCAGAGCCCAGGCTGTGTCCCAGGAGTGGAACCTCAGATGGAAAACCCACAAGCACGTCTCTGTGCTGGGGCTGATCGCTTCGCAGGGCAGCCCTCTCCTTGGGGAGAAGGTGTGAATGGCTTCCTTGAATAAGTCACTGGATAGCCTTGGCCAGGCCCGGGCTGGCTGCTGCTTCCCGTAGGTCGCTGTCTCACTGCTCAAAAACCAGATACTCTGTTGTGACATTTGCTTTTCCTCTGATGCACGGCAGAGAATAAAACAGCTGTGTGCAGGCCAGCTGTGCCGGTGGGGAGCAGCAGTGCTGTGGGATGGGGGGTGAGAGGAGAGAGAGCCAGGCTGATGGGCACCCCTCTTTCTGTCTGTGTTTCCTGTAAGGCTTAACATAAGGATCAGCAGTTGAAAACTCTCAGAAGGAATATGGCAATGATAAAAGGGAGCTCTGGTTCTTGTTGTCGAGGCAGCCCAGAAACTGTTGAAGAGGCACTGGAAAAGCCATTGAGCTTTTGTCTAATAACTCCTGTGATAATAATTAGCTCAGCCAAAGCAGATTTTAAAGGGGCTTTAAAGTTCTTGTTCAGTGGCTTGAAAGAAAAAAGGCAACCAGAGTCTCCTCTCATCTGAACATCAATGTGAATCCCACAAAATCCCATTATTCCTCTTTTATATCAGCAGTTTGATCAGTTCAGCCTTTTCCCTCCCCAAGGCAACAACTTTCCCCCTTTGTGCATGTTTTCAAAATCTGAGCACCTCACCATGTACACACACCATGCCCAGAGCCTGGTCCCCTCCTCCCCTGAACCCTTGCAAGTGGCACTGACTTGCTGTCCCCCTCGTGCCAGGAAATGAACAGGTGGAGGTAGAGGAAGGAAATCTGTCTGCAAGAGCACCCACATCCACCAGGATATTTTTCTTAAAAGAAGGAGGAATTTGATACATTTAAAAGTGAAATGCTCTCAGACTTTGCTTTAAGCACCTGGTGTTTGGTGCTAAAAACCTGATGGTCTAAAACTCTGACTCTGTAAGCTAACTCTGCTTACAGTGGAAGGTAAAATTCTGCAAAAAATCAGTGGTTTGGGTGATTTTTTAAGGGAGCCAGCTATGGAGGAATGGAAGAAGAAATGCTGACACCAGCCCAGATCTGTTGAGCAGAGACCTGTCAGTGCTTTGCATCTGCTGGAGACCTTCCACACATCTCCCTTCCAAGGCTGACTGAGCTTTAGAGCAGCTCATGGGCAGCTCTAACCTGTGCCCACCAGGACGAGGCAGAGAGCTCTGGCCACATGGCTCCTCCATCCTGATGCTCTGGAGAAGGCACCTCCCTGGGATCTGTGTCTACTGGGACCATGTGGGGTTGGAAGCACTTAAAGACAAGGACTTAGAGATGACCTGCTGCTCTCTGAACTCCTGGGGGACACTAAGGCACCTTCCTCAGGAAAAATATGTAAATATGCAAAGATTCACAGCCAACAAAAGCCCTACCAGTACAACCAGGGCTGTGGGGTATTTCAGCAGGATTTGATGCAAGAGAAGGGGTGGGGACGAAGGCTGACCTCCAGCTGGGATATGGAAGCACATCCCCATGGCAGCTGTTTTCCCTTGTGACTGAGTATGAGCTGAATATATCCTTCCCATTCAGGTTTTACACCAGACCCTCATTCCAGTTTGACACAGCTTTGGACAGAAATATGGAGGCTAAATGGGCCATGAGAAGGGATGACAGTCGTACATCATGTGCCATGGTGCCCAAAAGGTTTTTAGGGGCTGGGAACCGGTGCTCTGTGCTCCCCAGTGTCTGTAGAGCCCTGGACAAGCTGCAGTCCTGATGGCCAAGGAGCCTTCCTAGGTTTAATACCAATGCAAAGCACAACAGTTTGGAGCTGAGCAATAACCCCTCCAGCAGGGAATACAAACTCTCCCCAGGCTGGAGCAGCTCAGGTTGCAATGCCTCAAGAAACAGCGAGTTCAAATACAAACAAACCCCATTTTCTTTGCAAAATATTCTCCTTTGAGTGGACTAGAAATGGCATTGAACTGAAGGCAAGTTTTACTAGTAAAATATACTAATAAACTGCTTTGGAGACTCATAAACTGTGTTGTGTTTTTTAATGGCAAGTAATAAAGGAGTCTAATAAAGTGTTGGGTTTTTAATAGCAATTTTTTAAGCAGCTGGAGCAGAGATCAGGAGTTCAGCCTCTTTCCTTGTTCTGTTTGTGGTATATTTATCTTCATGAAGAGAATGGTAGCAGGGGGATTTATTTTTCTGAATGAATGTCTCTAAGCCCCTCATACCTCCAGGGCTTATAGTAAGGTTGGATCCAATGACAGGAGAGTCAACATTATAAGCCCTTAGAGAGGGCTGAGTGCCTTGTAGATAGTCTCAAGTGGATGCGCTTTCAGCGTGCCGTTACCCCGGCTTACATTAGCGGCTGAAGAGACTTTGTCTGTCCCCGATGCCCTCGGGTGACCCGCGACCCCTGCGACTCCGCTCCGCCGAGATCTGACGCTCGCGCGAGCCCCCGGCCGAGGAAATGGAGAGGTGCATTGTGCCGCGGAGAAAGAGCAACACAAACACGGGGTGTTCTCAAAGGAAACAAAAACCCAGTGGAAAAAAGCCCTCCCCAAACTGGCAGCGAGGGGCAGCCGGGGAGAAAGCGCAGGCACACGCGGTCTGGGCAAAGCCACCCCAGAAAACTCACTGCTGGGGGGTTCTGCAGCCAAGCTGGGTCCTCCTGTCATGGGGTCTCTGCTGGATTTAGGAGTGGCTGAGCAAGCTGAAGTGGGGTAATGGAAAATGGGTTTCCTCGTGGGTTCTGCATTTCTGAATATAAAAAGAAAATAGGCTGGGTTTGCATTTTAGGAGTCCTTTGGTGACAGAGACTCAGTGTGGAAATCATGTGCTGTATCCAGATGTCCCAAAGGAAAACAGCAGAGTTCTCTCCTGCTTGTGTCTCTGCAGAACACGCTGAAACTTCATTTGGAGTTTCAAATGTCAAAAAGGGGCTGGAGCAGCCCAAGCCCCTGCACTGTGGAGGATGCCAAGCCCTGACCTGACCTCCTAGAGAGTGCAATCACCAACAGGTGGATCAGACGGGCAGGCTGGCACTGTCACTGGGGCTGGCACTGTCACTGGGGCTGGCACTGTCACTGGGCCAGGGGATGGCGGTGGGGGTAGGTAGGATGGCTCAGGCGTTGTAAGCTGTTATGCACAGCCAATGCTTCACTTGGAACAGTTCTTAATGCCCAAGAGAGGCCACCCTGCCCCAAGCAGTGGCTCCCTGCAGGGAGGGATGCTTGTGCAAACAGCCACATCCCTCCAGGACCTTTGTGCCGGTTTGGGACGTTGAGGGTCACCACCCTGCCTGGCCCCAAACCCACGCCCAGCTGCTGCTTTCTGCCTCACTGAGACAGCAACATCCTCATACAGCCTCTGGCTACTGCACAGAGAGTGTCAGATCTGTCATAAATCAGAAGATAGCAGCGATGGCATCGTGTTCCCATCTCCTCTCTTGAAATTTGGGCTTCCTCCACCTGTGTCCTCCATCCCCACTGGCTTCAGCCCCTGCTCAGACTCTGCACTTTGCAGCATCTCTGAGGGAAGCAGGATGTGCTCTGTGTACTGCCTCTGTGGCACCGACAGGAACAGGGATGGGAAGGAGGTGACAGTGCGGCACCTTTTCATCACCTTAGAGAGCTGGGACATGCCCCCTCCCAGCCCACCCAGGGCATCCGAGCCTGGGCCATGCAGGAGAGCATTTTCCAGATGCCAGTGTGCGTTTAAAGTTTAAAAAGATGAGCGGAAAAGCCCGTGTCATGGGTGCCTGAGCTAGAAGGAGAATTTCACCGTCATGAGGCAGTGTATTGTCCCCAGGGCTGGCCAAGTGGATTTGCATGCTTAATTCCCCACTAAGCATTTTTGGAGGAGTAATCTGCTAAAATCTCCAACCTGCTGATAGCATAAATTTAATCGGGTGTCCGTCAGAAAAAGGCAGTGGGACTTCCAGCTCCCGAACATGCAGACCAGGAGACGTGGTCGCCCGCCGTGACCGGGCTAGGTCCATCCCAGGCCAGAAGCCAGCGCTCACCATGCGCCGGTGGGGAAAGATCAGCGCGGCTGGGCACAGACGGAAGAGAAGAAGACTTTTATCCCATTGTTTTTCCCTGTGATTAATCCATCTAAAGTGCTCCTCTGAGCGTAGCCAAGGGCAGTGTAAGAAAGAAGCAGTTTGAGCTTTGTGGGGCTTTTTTCTTCTCCTTTTCTCCCCCCTTTCCAAGTGTGCTTTACAAACATCCTCTCCGCTCGCCCTCTGTATTTGCAAAACCGTCTCCTTCTGCCCATGGCTCCTGATGAAGTCCTTGCAGAGCTCCTTGTCCACCTCCAGTCTTTTCAGCACGTATTCAAATTAACCCTTTTGTCCCATTCACACCCCCTTTCTTTGGCGGATATTGTGGCTTTGCCAGCAGCGATCCAGCAGCGGCTATTCTAATGTAATTGCATTCTGGCAATGCCTTGAGAACCTGATCAAGATCATCCCGCAAGTTTAATCCCTCCAAATTACAAAATGTTTACTATCAATCACCTTTATGCAGCTTTATTTCGTGGGCTTTCTTCAAGGAGCGAGCGGGACGTGTGTGTTGCCAGAGATGCCCCTTCACGTCTCCAGCTGATCACCTCAATGGGACCAGAGTCAAATGGTCAAGGCCATATGCGTATGAAAGCCCGGGCTGTGCTGCCAGCTATTCTCTCTAGCTCTGCATGGATTTCACACTTTCTATCCTGTTAGGATGCCTACCATTTACTTTAGCGTTGATTTTTTTATTCCATTTCTACGTCCTGTGTCATCTGGATTTAATCTAGTTAGCAGATTTTATGCCTAAAATTGCATTGTTAAAGGGAATTGTTTAAATGGGGACCGGTGGAGAACCCTGAAACCCTTGAAACCGGGGTGTCCCCCCGCCCAGCGCCGGCCACACATACCTCGACTGCTGCGGCCCTTGGCTTGGTGCGAGGGGCTCGGAGGTGGCTTTGCTTTCTTGAAAGCATCCATTGCTATTTTCAGAAGCACAAACAGATGCAAATGTCTCTGCAAACATTGCACAATGAGATGCAGGGAGAGGACAGCCTTTCAAAATCTCTGAATAGCCCTTCAAAGCAAGTCTAATTAGGGTAAGTAGAGGTAATAGGTCCACTTGCGTTTTTTACACTCGAATTTTTCCTCCCTCAAAGCCTGCAAGGCTCTTTTTCCCCTGTGGCTGGGGGGTGGTAGTGGTATATACCCTCTCCCATTTGTTTGCGCTAACAAATGTAGAGATGAAAAGAAGGGGGAGAGGTGGGAAAGGGGGGGGGGGAGAAAAATCAATCATTTGAAAAGTCTCCTCTGTTAGTTTTTTTGGTGGCTTTTCCTGGTGAGGTAGATAGTGGCAGAGCACGCAGCATCCTGGCTGGGGCCGGGTGTGGGGCAGGCACCAAAGCAGAGCCTGGAGCTCGTGTCATGTGGAACTTCAGTAAGTGAAAAAGAAAAGCAGAAGGTATGGGCTGAATACTTGGGTAAATCAGTAATAGAGCTAAAGGGCATATGCCTGTAGGGAATATGTTGGCATAAAAGAGCTTTAAGAGGGGCCATTCATACTGACAAAGGGAGATTTGAATTGCTGCCTTCACAATAGCATGAAAGGATGGGCTTGGGGTGTTCTGAAACAAAGTGGAAATCATACTGCCCTGAACGGCTCTAATAAGCTTTTAACTATTTTACATTATGGCATTACCTCTTTTTTTTTTTTTTT
>VXBT01011167.1:229470-254270 GCA_013400235.1 Oriolus oriolus
CAGGGGGGTCGCGGCTCAGCGCGGGGGTGGAGGGGTCACCGTCCCGCTCCGGCCGGAGGGGCTCCAGAGTGAGTTTAAACCGCTGCGGGCAGGGGCTTTGGGGAAAGAAAAAGGTTAATATGGACTTGCAGAGGATGAGCCCTGGATTCTTCCCCAGCCAGATGCCGGTGGAAGATTTTGTCAGGTTTTCGCTGCACCTTGCGGTTTTTCTGCATCCACCCGTCAAAGTGAAAATACTCTAAAATGGTAAAACTCAAAGCAGGTATTTCCCTCCTGCGTTTCTGAGGTGAATATCAACATGCGCTTTGGCTTTCACGTGCTTCTCTTTGAAAAGGGTTTTGCTGGTGTTCAGAAAGTTAAAAGCTCCAAAAGACATTTATTTTATAAATGTCGGTGGTTGTAATCACAATATATATACACTGTATATACATATATCCACACTGTATATACAATGTACAGATACAATTCTTCTTTGTCTGGATAAAAACAAAGAATTGCGCTGTTTTGATTGTAAAGTTTTTGCTGCTTCTGCCAATCCCCATTCAGTGCCAGGATATCACTATCTAACATTTTGGGAAGCCACAGTTTTGTAACTGGCTAAAAAGTTTCCTCATTCTGACATCTGGCTCTTTGCATCCTGCTCTCCCGGCTTCGGAGAAGCCCCATTGTCAGCACTCAGGTACTTGTGTCCCCGGAAGGTTTTCAGTTTCACCCCCCATCAATAGCCATTTTCAGGTGCCTATGCCTAAACTCACACATATTGACCTGATTTCCCCTCACACAAAATGTAGATTGATTCCCCCTCCTTTGATTTTCTCCTATGCCTTTGATCTTTGATAAACAGGGAATATTGACAGTCTAAATTGTTGTCTATCTCTACATTTTAAGTTCACAGCAACCATTCTTTACTTGAACCTGAGCGAGGAGTTCGCTATCAGAGTTATTCCTGCTTTCCACCCTCCTGGCTTTGCGATGACCCACGACACCAGCACACTGCCACAAACAACCTTCTTTGTGCCAAGAAGATCACGCACAGAAGTGAGCAATCCAAAAAGCCCTGAGTGATGAATATTAACGAGTCTCAAACTAGAAGTAGTTTGGCAGCGGCTGAGCTTGCAGGATCAGCTCTCTTTTCTGCTTTTTTATATCTTTATACACTTGCAGGCCAGGGGTGTGCAATATACCCACGTAGGGCAGGCGACAGGGGCCTGGCTGTTCCTGGGAGGGACTGGGCTCTCTCAATCACTGGACCTGCAATCAGGCTGATGTTTTTAGGGCCTCTGCATACATAAGTGACTTTCTGCACTAAGCAGTTCCACTTCACTGAGTTACTCATGTCCTTAAGTGACGGCACAATTAGAGGCCTCTGTCAGCAGGCAGGGACGGACAGTGGAGTTTCTAGCACTAACCAGAAAGCCAGAAGGGGCTGAAATTTAAAGGTTATGGAAGCATATGGCAAAAAGTGTTCAACTTTTGTTACTGTGCATTTTATATATAGTGATATAAACTCCAGTGTTGTCTGCAACACTTTTACTGTCTTTTGTTTAGGTGTCTTTGAGCAGTCAATAGTTTATTCATTAAAATGTTTATGATTCCCTAGAGTTTCACAGACTTTGGCACAACCGATCACTTGTCTGAAAGTTTGCAGTGAAAGCACATTATTCATCAGTCCTTATCCATCATTTGCAGTTTGTCATTTGTTATTCTCTTGTTTTAAAAGTTTGTGCTCCAATCAAGGGAGGGGAGAGAGCACCATGTGTCTCTGTGATCAGTCACAGCCATGAATAGCCAGGGCTGAAGTGAATGTTTCACAAACAACCCATAGGCTGAAATTTGTTTGCATAATCTATTCACTGCGTACTTATGAATAACGAATGCATTCACAGAACCAGAATTGTTTCAGGAAGCCTTCGCAAACAGAAAGAAGTGCTAAATATCTTGGATAATTTATTCCCGATGAATAATTCAACCAGTTCTATCACAGGCAGTCTACTAATTTTGCAGATAAATTATTCAGCCAACACAGATAATAGCTCTTACACCTTATGGGCCTGCTCCTATGGAAGACGGCTGCTGAAGTTTTGTGAAGTTTTGTGAAGTTTTCTTTGGAGAAAACAATTCCAAAATGAAACAGGACCACTGATTTCAAGGAACATACAGCATGTTGCTAGCATCTCACTGATGGCCTTATCCTGAGTTTTAGTCTTGGATTATAATTTTTCCACCCTAATGTAAGTGCAGCTGGGCTCTGCTGGAGTCATGGATGTTATTAATTTCATATTTTGAACTCTAAGGAAGTTTTCAGAAATACTTCATAATTTGCTTTGAGAGACAGCGCTTTAAAAAAAGTGAAAGGGAAAAAGATTCAAGTGGCATTTATTACTATGAAAAAGCACATCTGGATCAGTCCATCCTTCCTTATAAGGGATGGCAAACTGCTCATCCAAAATCTGCATTGTTGTGGGTGCATTTCCGAGCAGCTCATTTATCACTTGTAAGGCCTTCAGCACGAAGCTCATTCCTCTGCCCTCATGTTGAGGCATCGTGCGTGGGGTCTCACTTATGGCTGGACTCCAGAAAAAGTAGGAATTGATGAATAAAGGTGGAGGAAGGGCTTTTGGAGAAAATGTGCCACAAGGTTCCCTGCAGCTCTCTGGATGCACTGTTTCCTCCAAGGAAAAAGCCAGTCCATGAGAAGATGCCATTCCCTGGTAAGTGTTTGTTGTACCTTATAAAGGTAAATAAAACCCCATGTCAGAAATCAACCTCACATTTCAAACCTAACCAGAATTATGATCATTAGAGCAGTGTTAGCATCACTCTTCAAGCATGGAAATGAGCAGTTCACAGTAAAACTGCTCCTACAATTGGAGTGTTTTGGAGAAGTCAGAGGTAATAATTTTTTTTCAGGTATTAAGATGCACATCATTACAGCAACTCAGCAAGCTCTGTCTTTTGTTGCATTATTACAAGAGGGCTTGAACTAATGATGAGTTCTTGGGATGAATGTCAAAATAACAAATCAACCAGGAGAACACTGCTTTTTTGCTCCCTCATTGTTTGAATGCATGGCCAGAAAGAGAAGGCAGAGCTGCCTGGGGAGAATGCTTGATCCAAATTCGGAGAGGTGACGTGGCTGGTGGCAAAGCCATCACCCGGAGCAGAAAGTTAGACCCAGTGCCTTGCAGGAGTAAAGGAAGGATCTTGCTCCCTCATCCCTGGAGATGCCCGGATGGATGCAGCACGAATTTTAAAAGCAAGTAGAAAACCAGGAGATGGTTCAGTGGGGCACCTTTGTCTCTGTGTGCTTGTCTGGACATGGTGCAGTGCACAGTGGCCTCTCTCCAGCCTGGCCTGGGGACAGACGTGTGGAGAGGGCTGCAAGGGCAGGGGTGGACACACGGTGCTGTGCCCCTGGGACCCTTCACCCGGCTGGAGTTGCCTTACAGCCCCCGGCCCGAGGCTCACGGGGGGTTCAGGGATCGGTGCTGTGGCTGCTGGCCAATGCACAGCCCTGGAAGCCCAGTATCTGAAAAGGATCTCAGCCTGCAGGGAGGCAGCATTAACCCCTCTTGGAGCAGGAGCCAGTTCTCCTGCCAGGGAAACACCTTGGGAGCAGCTCAAGGGCTTTGTCTTTAAAGGATTTGGCCTCATCTCCTACCTGCCCGTGACCAGTGTGAGGCCTCGGGCTGTGTGCCAGGGGCTGCCTGGGGTGGGGAGCGTGGGGGGCATCACAAGGAGTGCCCCCATGCACCAGTGGGGGCCAGTGGGGTCCTGGCCCAGCCAGCCAAATCCACTGTGAAATCCTGCACAAGTGCCTGGGAGTTGCAGTCAGGGCTCAACCCTTCCTGGGGATCTGCAGAAATAGTGGGAATGTTTTATTTTCAGGTTTTAAACATGTGATGTAACATTTTGCTTCTCTTTAGAAGGGGGGTTGAGTAGGTAAACGATTGTTCCCTGCAAGCACAAATGTATTTTGTTTGTTGTAATTAAAATGTTTTAATGAGACAACCATAAAATCAACCATTAATTATTTTTTTTTCA
The DNA here is from genome assembly GCA_013400235.1 of Oriolus oriolus. NCBI lineage: Eukaryota > Metazoa > Chordata > Aves > Passeriformes > Corvidae > Oriolus > Oriolus oriolus. The sequence goes on from VXBT01011167.1 coordinate 233,515, forward strand.
AACACTTCTGCTTCCTTTTGAGCTAGGTCTATTTAGAAATAGTTTAGAGAGTAGCCTGCAGTTTTATTCTTTCTGTGGTATTATACACAGGAGTAGAGAAGTCATTTATAAATAATTACACAATGTTTTGGGTCTTTGGGTTTGTATAATATATCAAAGCGATTAGTACACGCATTGTTCCATTGTAAATGGTTTTTTTCCCTTCCTTTCAGTTTCACTTGCCTTGTCTTCTATCTAAACCTTTTTCGTGAAATCCTTTGTCTTCCTCATTCTTTTAGCTTGTTACAGTGCAGGGACATTCTTCTTATTCAAACACTCACAGCATGAGCAAAGAAAGCTACTTCTGTCGCATCTTAAGTTTTACCATAACTTTCTGGCATTTTCTTTTCTTCCAATTTTCCCAGACTACTGATAGGGTAATGAAGAATTATAACATACATCAATTATTGGTGCTCACGGTGTATTATGCTTCTGAATTCAAGGGGAGATAAAGAGAGGAAAAAAAAGCGCCACTTTCTGTGGTTTTGAGACACATGAGAGAGGACTCGGCACAGATTATTTATAACATCTTTCTGAGCATCAATTATGTTTGACTCCTACAACCACTTCCTTGTCCCACTGGTTTTATGGCCAGAAGGAGTCATTTTTGTGTGTGGTAGCTGTGGCATTTAACTTGTTTCTTTTATGAGGAGCCCAAACAATGCATCTTCAGGCCAAACAATCTATCTCCTCGAATAATAGCCCAAATGTCACTCAAGTGCTCAGGGCTGGGAAATGTGTGATCATGGTAAAGGGCCACGGGAAGAAAGCGTGGAGATGGAGGGGTTTGTGGGGTCCCTGTGGGGCTCCCCAGCATGGGTGCCCCCAGGGAGACGGGCTGGACTCGGTGTGGGGTGCAGGTGCCTGGGGATGCAGCTGACTGCCCGAGGTTTCAACAATCCTAACCCGAACTGAGCCAGGAAAAGGGCCAAACCCTCCTGGTGTGGTCATGTTGCTGGGCCACGCTCCCTGTCTGGCTCTTCCCCAGCTCCTGGCTACCACACTAAGTGGGAAAAATGAGATTAGGATGTCATGTCCGAGAAATGAGCCCTTTCCCCCTGCACCTTTATTGTGTGAGAGCTTTTTCTTCTCTTCTTTTTCCCCCTCCACCTTCTCCCTCCCACAATTCTCCCTCTTTTGTTGATTCGTATTTTGCTAATTGAAGCTGGAATACTTATCCTAAAAGAAAGGGACCAAATTCACTGACTGCCCTGCAGAAGAAATCCCCCAACAACATCCAAAACAGGAAGCTTAACTACATGCTGAGACACTCAAGTTTTCTTTTATACCTTCCATATCAACAATTCTGCTTAGGAGGGGCAGAGATAACCTGAAAGAATTAAGCACTGTAATGTGGGGGTGAAAATGAGCCTGAACCCTTGGAGGGGGGGGGGGTTGGGGGTGCCCCCCAGTGCTGGGGTCCCCTTTGGCTCTGAGGATGGAGCCTTGCAGCCGGGGAAGGATGCTCCAGGACCACCGTCAGCCTGCGGGTCCCCACTGCCCCGCCACGGGGGCCCGGGGGATTTGCTGCCATTTGCATAGCAGGTGTTGGGTCCTGGGCCATTCTTCCTTAAGGGAGTTTTAATACGGGATAAATTACTGGGAATTAGGAGGAGGCAGGCGACAAGAAAAGCACTCATGGAGTCTTCTCCTGACCGTGGCAGGGGAATTGGAGAGAATGGCTAAAAAAGGGAAGAAAACCCAAAGGCAGAGGTTCTGCCCCAGCCCAGGGAGTTTGGGGTGTGCAGGCACTGGGGGGGGAACTCTCCCCAGCTTCCCCTGAAATTGAGGTTTGGACTCAGGAACGCAGTAATCCCAGAACAGAAATACGATTACTAGCCTGAGGATCTTTGATTGAGTAGGTCTGGAAGGGGAGTTTAAAATGTTAATCCCTGGTATAATCCCTTCTCTGGCATTGTATGGACAAGGGTTGCACCCGAAGGGAATTGCCTGCTTCCTTCCCCAGGATTGGGGGGGGGGGGGGGGAGGGCAAGGCTGGGGAGCACCCCCTCCACGGATGTGGCACACAGACACGTGCCCCACATGTGCCCCCAGCTGTGTACCCACATCCCCACACAGCCCGATGGGTGCAGAGACAGGCAGTCACACACACGCACACGTGCAGCTCCTGCAACAGTGCCGACTTTTACATCTGTAAGTATTTGTACTTCTGCACACAGGGCAGGAGAGGAAGGCTGGCTCGCTCGCATTCCCAGGGAGCCTTGATCAAAATTCCCTGTCACACCTCGGTCGCTGCTCTGTCCTGGCAATTAGAGCACATGCACATAAAAGAAAATTGGGATGCTTCATGTGTTTTTAAGTGGGGAGCCATTTTGAAGTGCATCCACTTCCAGGCTGTTGGGGCAAGTGGGAAAGGTTTTTCTCTAAAGGGACATCAGTATGAAACCATCCAGATGCCTTTCACATCAAAGGAAACTGGCTGTATTATATACATAAATAGAGGCAATCTACAGTAACAGATAGTATCAGTGAGGAGGAAGCTGACAATTTCTCAATTAAAAAAAAAAAAAAAGTAGGTGAATTCACCCCAAAAGAGATGTGAGGGCTGGGCAGGGACCTGACAGTGCTTGCAGGAGTCCCACAGCCTGGGCAAAGTGGGGCAGGTGGGAAAGGAGAGGAGACAGCTCCAGCCAGCAGTCCTGGGCTCAGGGTCCTGCATCCAGACCCCAGGGATGACCTTTGAGGTGCAGGTCCGGCCACTCTGGCCATGAGAGGGACGAGGGTGACACCCCAAGGCTCAGTGCTGCAAATTCGGCCATACAAGGGCAAGGGTTTGCATCTCAGCATACAGCACAGAATGTGTAGATTTGCTCTGCTTTCTGGAATTTAAAGGAACACTTTGCACTGACTTAAATGGCCTCTGGCTGTCCATTTAACTTACCATTTACCTTAGTATTGTACGTGCAATATATCCTGTACAGTTCCCATTTTTCAGGGACAAACCCACAGGTATGCACACCTTAAATTCTAGCCTGAATTCAACCCCTTGTGGGTGAAAGCAGCTGTGAAGGAGAGGGAGTCCATCTCGCTCTCCATCATGCTCACAGCCAGGTACCATCTCTCTCAGTAGCTCTTTAGGATAATGCCTCCAGGTATAAAGAGAAAAATAAAAGTATAGTGTTAAACCACAGGTGCAACAGCCCTTGAAAACTTGCAGGCAGCATATGGGTCCAAACTGCTGGGTTTGCTGGCACCTGTACAAAATGGTGCAGCTGAACTGGGCCGAGAGTGAGAAGGAAAAACTCTCCAGGGAGACACTTCAGGTGCTGTGCTTTATGCCTGGAGTGGGACTGTGGAGGATCAGGGGATGCAGCTAAGTCTGACCCATAGGTAAGTGGCAAGAATAGTTTTCAAGGTATATATTAGCTCTTATAATCTCTGAACATTTTTCTGCTAGTGTAGCTCTAAGTTTTAGGCCTGCTAATACATATTTTGGAATGGCTTGAAGGGGTAAAATGCTAAGTAAATACAAAGTACTAGTTCTAGTATTCAGGAATTCAGTATTCAGGAAATTAGACAATGGAGCAGCATGATTAAGGGAAGGTAAATGTTGTCCTAGGTGAGTTTTTTTTCCCCTTGGGGCTGGATGCACTTCCACAATAAGGAGCTCCTCTGAAACAAGTACTTGGCTAATGAGGGGAGACAAGTTTGGCTGACATGTTTCTGCTGGGCCTCTGGTGAGGGGATGCCACTTTCTTTTCCAATTTAAGCTTGTAGTAAATTTCAGTAAAACAGCTGATTATAAATGAAGAAGTGAATGTACTTCAGACTACAGACATCTCTTGTTTTTCATCTTCTTAAACTCAAGGTATTTTTTGCTTCACCTCAGGTTTAATGCATGCCAGGTCTTGAGCCTGTTTCCGTTTACTCCAATGGGAATTAGAGATAATTTCTCTGGAGCTGGTGCAGCTTCACTTCTCCGAAGCAGCTGTTGGAGTTAGTTGGGGCTCTGCACCTGTCACCGCACTGTGCAGACAGGAGAGGATCCAGTGAGACTGAGCAATTGCCCAGAAATATCTTTCACTCGATCACTTTTTATTACTTGTCTTGTGGGCCTTGTGTATATACAGCTGGTGCTAGTCCAAGGAATCTTTTCTTCCTTTTCTTTATTTTTCCCCCAGAAACAAATAGGATACGACTTGGATTTCTTTTTATATCGTTTTCAGTGTTTGGTGTTATTTATCTTCATTGAACTATTAATGACCCCAGACCTCCACCGCATGGATGACATGCCGGGCGCTGGTAATTTAGCTCTTCGGCTATGAACTCCACCCACCGTCTTCGCCAGAAAAAAAAAAAAAGGGGAAAAAGCCCGTTTTCCTGACTTGTAAGTGATGGGAATTGCCACAAGGTGTCAACCTCCACCAAGCTGCAGCTCGGAACCGATTCTGCTCTCCCGGCAGTGGCCAGGATGGATAACCCTGCTCAGAAGCTCTGCTGGAAAACTCGGGCACCTGCTTCAAGTAAGTTGGGAAATATCTCATATAACACGCAAAATGATTGTTTTCCTTCCATTCTTTGCTTTATGGCTATTCTTCATTTCTATTTTATTTTTTTATAATTTTCCACAACAAGATTTAGCCAAATTCAGTGTTTCCCTCCATCCTTTTCTCCTGACCCTAAAGAAACGTTTCCTAAACATAATGACAAACCCAAGAAGTCTTTTTTCTTTCCTTTAAAGTTGACATTTTCCCTTTGTAGAGCAGCATTTCAAGGCATCATTATCTAGGATGTTCTGTGCAGCTGAAGTATTGGGATTTTACCTTCTGGGCAACCAAACCATCTGTTTCCTCACAGGACCATTCATTTGAGCGTTGGACTCGATGATTCTTGTGGATCCCTTCCAACTCAGCCTATTCTGTGTCTCTGTGTTCCCCTGGGGGATGCAGCGTGTGCTGGTCCTGCTCTCAGCCTGGGAGTGCCACACTTCTCAAGTGCCACTGCTTTCTGCAAGGGCCCTGTCACAAGTGCCTTCTGACTGAAAGCAGTCCCAAGGATTTCTTGCTGTTTTTATTCCTTAACTTCCTGCAGCCCTGGCTGAGCATAATGTACCTCGTGGCATCGCTCAGAGCCGGACGTGATGGTTTGACACTGGTTGCTGTAATGAGGAACTGGATTTCCCTGGCAGAACTGTTTTAGCTGTTTTTCTATTGCACAGAAATGGAGAGGGAGCACCCTGCCAGTCACTTACACTTTGAGCTGGAGAGGTAGCGCTTGGCAAACTGGTTCTTGCTGGGGAGAAGTGGTGCTTGACTGGGAATTGCTGGCCCAGGGAAGGAGCTGAGGAGCTCTGGCCTGGTTTGCTTTTCCTGATGTGGTTGCAGAAGTGATAAATCTGGAGAGATAAAAAAGGAAGTTGAAGCAAACCACAAGGAAAAATGTAAATGGTGGAATTATGAAGGTAATAGAAATGGAGAAGTGTTTTTATGCAACACAATTGAATGGGTAAAAATGCTGAGGGGTAAAGACAAAAGACATTTCTTCCGGGATTAGAAGTGAGCTCAAAATTGCCAAGGCCTACTGGAAGTAGGGGGGTGGTGGTGGAAAGAAGCCTGTTGTAGCATTTCTTTTCCTTTAATAAGCTTCTTTTTCTGGGTGTCCTGAGTGTTCAGATGTAGCACACTTAGTGCCTAGTAACCCAACAAAGCTTTGATTGGTGCCTCTGCAGAAAGATTTTCTTTTCCTTGCAGGTTTCTAACCATAAAAAAAACCCCTGAGATCAGTTGCTTCAGAATCCTTAATTAAACACAACAAAGAAGGGCAATTAGAGCTGTGTTTTCCTTTTGTCATCCAGCAAATCTTGCAAACCTCAAAACCCTTTTCTTCCTCCAAGATTTATGACGGGAATAAATCATAATTATTCCTGTAATTATCAATGTTAAGTGAACGTGAACAGGATTCTTTTTTTTTCCTTGGAGGAGGTTCCGAAACCCATTCAAGAGGAATTCACTAAGCTCTTTCATTGTGCAGGAGGAAAACCAGAAACACAGGCGTGGTGATTTTCCAGGCCTTGGCTGCCTGCCTCCTTTGCTGTCACTTCATGTCATGTCATTCCTCCCTCCCAGGTCCTGCGTGCCCGCTCGCAGGGAGCAGCTCCTGTTGGGCTGGATGCCCTCCACGTGTGTTGTCAGAGCAGTCACTACCCAAAGAGCTGAGAGAAAAAGATGAGAGAAAATTCAAAGGGGATTTGAGGACTTCAGAGGTTGGTGGAAGGACTGGAAATGCAGCCTGTCACTGGGTGTTCAGAGAATAAACTCTCATGCGTGTTACATCCCTACAGGCATTTTTTCCAGGGATCTTGGCTTTGTTTTGGTGGTTGGATGTAGCTGTGCTGGTACCCAGCAAAAGAGAGACGTTCTCCACTTCAGGCACTGGAGGGGATATTGTGCATATGTGGGTTTTGCTGCTGGCAGGACAAAGGGACCTGCCTGAGGACAGTTGCCCAGTGCAACACCAGAGGAATGGCAACCACACGGGGTCCTGGGCTTGCTGGAGAGCAGGTGGCAGGAGGGAGAGCCTCTGGGCAAGAAAACCATATTGATCAGAAATGCTTTATGTTTTTAAAGGACTTGGGGCAGGTGTTTTGGGAATGAGTATGTCCTGAGTTGTGCTGCAATCTGGTTTTCTGTGCTGGTGTGATGAACATGGCTCCTGTAGACACAGAGCAGCCAGGTGTTCTCTTTTCCCTTAGTGTACATGTTCCAAACTGACAGGATAAAAAGATTGTGTGAACCTCTGAGCAGGCTTCCCAAAACACAGCTGCTTTGCTATTTTTTTTTTCTTTGTTTTCTTTTTTAAAAAAAACCTTTTCCTTGGAGGTGCTTCCTAAACCAAATGCAACAGTTGAAGCTTTTCTTGCAAGGCTGGGGAAGAGCATTCCCAGCGACAGCAGCACAATGAGCAGGCTCCAAACTGATTTATAATGCAGACGGCTGTAGAGGTGTCCCCCGGCTGGCTGAGAAGGTTTTTGGTCACCACTAGATGTCCTTTCAGCCCTGCTTTCCCCACTGCTCCTTCAGAACAGTCCTCTGCGCTGGGATCTGATGGCCATGGCCAAGGAGCTGCTGGACACCAAAGTGCTGGTGGGAGAAAGGAAGGGGCCTGAATCCCAGGCTGCTGGGGCCTCCCAACCATCCTTTTGATCTCACAGGGCTTTATCTCAAGTGGTGCTGGCTCACAGAAATGCTCTAAACCCAACTTCTGGATCTGTACTGGATATTAAATACTTTAATACGTCTAGCATGACTCAGGGACTGTTACTGTAGCGCTGGTGGTCTGCAGAGGTGATGGCCCAAGGGAAAGCCGTGGAAGGGAAACAGGATGGTGACCCCATTTTGTGCAGCTTTCTCTCTCTGAAATGGTAGCTCAAATACCTTTGCAGGCAGATTCCATAGAGATGCAGGTATGTGTTGCCATAAAGCACAGCCAACAGTTTTGTGAGATTTTGCAAGCTGCCTGGATGCCCAGGATTTTGAAAGCAATTAATACTTCTGTAAGGTGCCTATCGATATCTATGAGCGCCCCTGGTCACTCTAAGCACCTGGAGCTGCTTGTAAATGCAGCTGCATCCACTCTCTCTCAGGCAATGGCAATCCCTGTTGCTATTCTGGGTAAAGGAATTAGAGGAAATCTTTGCCAGAAATAAGTGCTGGTTGCAAGGATGTCTGGAGGCTCATGGGATGCAGCCTTTCTAGGCAAACCAAGGAACTTCCAGGAAACACTTGGCTCTTTGTGGTTTAGGATCAGAGGGAAAACAATGAATAACAGACACAGGGTTTCTGATAGAGCAAACACGGAGTTAGTGAGTGCTGCAAACAGCAGTCCTCAAAAATACTTGTATTTCCAGTAGTGGCCATGCACACCCCAGCCCACTGAAGGGAGCAAACAACAAATCCCAGCACGAGTGCCAGGCATGGAAGATCTACAGAATGCCCTGGTGTGAACTTGGTGCAGTCAGGGCTTTCAAGATGGGCTGTCCATCCTCCTGGATCTCAAGCCCAAACTCAGCCCAAACCACCTTATCTTTTCCCAAAGGTGCTACACAACCAGGGATAAGTGAGGTCTTCAGACGCCGGGTGCATTGGGATTTCAGTCCTTTAATTTTGAAAACTAGCTTTGGAGGAAGAATACTCCAAATGTGACTGGAGCTCCACTGGACTTAAGGGGAAGTGTGTTTTGGAGAGTGCAAGCTCTGTCTGGGCTTATATAAAACCTGTTAAATGATGTCAGGCTGCACAGAGGCCCTTTACCCTTAAACAGGCACAGTTCCCTGGCTCTGGATCCCAGTGGGATGGTGAATCCTGGGGACGGTGGCTTTTTTATTCATATTTGCTCCTATCCTCTACAAATATGGGCTCAGAAGGGACCCAGCTCTGCTGTTTGATTAGCTCAGAGAGCATGTGTATTGCTGTAACACTGCCTTTGACTTCCCACTCAGGTCTCACGGGTGACCAGTGCAAACCCCCAGCCCCAACAGTGACTTCACCATCAATCCCCTCGTTTGCTCCCACAGCCCTTTGCTGGTGTGGAACCAGCACTTCCACCACATGGACGTGGTCAGGAAAGGTCCTCATGTGTGTGACTATCTGGCATGGCCTCGTGCCTTGATTTAGGGAGCCTGGGGGAGCTGGGGCACAGCAGGACCTGCTGAGAGCCATCTCACACAGACCACTGAGCAACCATCGTTTCTTAATAAACATTTTTGGCCATTGCTGACCTAGACCATATATGAACAAGTGAAAAGCAAGTGGTGAAAGGCTCTGTGTAGCATTACTAATCCCATGTAGCGCTCTCGCTGAAAAGGCTGAGCAGGTCTCCCTGCTATTGTGTCCTCTCACTGCAGCTGCTTGGGTGACCCCTGTGCCTTTATTAAAATAAAATCTAATAGCACTGTTTTGCAATGGGTGCAGCCTGTGGGTACCCAATGCCCAGGGGAAGGATGGGGTGTGTGGGCAGGTCTCCTGTGCAGGGCTTGGTGTTCCTGCAGAGTGCCAGGGAGCAGATCTGCAGGCTGGATGGGGAAAGCAGTTGCCTGCTGCCCTCCTTGGAGGCTCTGGGATGGGCTCACACACTTGTGGTGCAGCACTGGTGCTCAAGTAAAGGAACTGTGGGCTCTGCGTGTCCCACTCACGTACCCCAGGATGAAGCGAGGCTCCTGCTTACCCTGCAAATGTTCAGGCTCTTGGGAAGGTAAATTGGTAACTGGGGAGCAGTCAGGGCTGGCTGCTGTGTGCTCAGACCATACTTCAGTGGCTTCATTTTTGATCTCAGAGCACAAATGTATGGTGTGCATACGAGGGAGGCTGGACTGAAGGGTCTCCTGTGGCTTCACAACCTGAAATCTGCTGGGGAAAACAAAACCAAACCTTAAGGTTGCTGCCAAATCTTGGTGGAGGAGGTACCTGCATCCACATATGTATATTATATTTATTTAAATGTTTTAGCAGAGATGTTTCAGTCTGAAAGGAATTGGCTGATGCTTTGTGTGTGGCTGTTACCTTCTGATGCAATATTTCCCTTTACAACTGCATATCAGGGACAGCAAGGGATTCTTCTCTTGTTCCTGGAAAATTAACAACCCTGCCTGGAGATGCAGGCTTACAGGCTTGGGAAAACCAGCTCAGAGTCAGTTTTTTCTCTTTAGGTTTTCAATTCTTGTTTCTGAGAGTTGTTTCATTCAAAGGATTTTAGGTCAAAAGAAATACAATTATTGAACCAAGCAATTTTTGGTTGTTTTCTTTTTTTAATTGGTTTGTGATTTTGTTTGTTCTTTTGGGTGGGTTTTTTTTTTGGCCTCCAATTTTGGCAAGTGGAAAAAAATTGCAATTGGTTTCCTCTGTGCTTAGTGTTTATTGGTGCTGGTGGTTTTGGTCTGGCAGATAAACCCAGAGCCAAGACATTTGTACATGCTCTGCCCTGAGAGGTGTGAGTCAGTGAGTCCTGTGCTTGGGCAGTCAGAGCTGTGCACACCATTCCCAGTGGAGTTTAACCACCTCTTATGCAACCATATCAATATTTTTCGAGGAAATACATTGCCCAGTAGTCCCTAAAGAAGCTGAAACCTTTTTTGAAGTCTGCCGGCATGTTGAAATCAAATCTTCTCAAGAAAAAGCAACTGGTTTTGTTAAAATGTGTCTCAAGAAAGGAGAGGGGCAGCTTGGCTCAGTCACAGGTCTGGGTTTGCCCAGAGATTGGGTTCAGATGTTCAGCCAGAAACAGCCCCCTGTGGCTGATATCCCCAGAGACTGAATTTCTTAAATACTCTGGGATATTTCTCAAGATTTTTACTCATAGGTATCTGAAGCTTGAGCTTCACCCTTGTGCAGAATAGGAAACTTCTTTGAAATCCTCCTTCTCCTCCAGCTCTGCCAGGCGGTTATCCCAGTAATAATCCTATTTTGTCTATCTGAACTAAAGGAAACCCTTGGAGGCCAGGCATTGCCCTGGTTCTGTGGGATAAGGTTGCTGTCGCCGAGTTGGTGCCGATCCTGGGAGCAGCCCCGCGTGCAGCTGCCCCGGCACAGCAGGAGCAGGCAGGAAGGCCAGAGGTGCTGCTCAGGGAGCACCAGGAGCTTTTAATGCCTTTAAACTCCTGCTGGCTTTACCATTGCAAGCTGTTGCTTTCCTTTCATCTGGGGAGCGATGTAGGAGCCTTGTTGGGTGCAAAGTCCCTGCCTGTGGGCGAGGGCAGAAGCTGGGCAGGAAGAGGAGGTGGTGGCTCACAGGTCTTTGTTGCCTGACTTTTGTTGTACAACCGTCCCTAATCTAACCCAGATCTTCTCCAAATTACTTTTTACGTGGTTTTATATGAATTGAAGTTGTTGATTTATGTTTACTTAACACACCACTAGAGCAGTGGTTATAGGCGAATGGATCACCCTTCCTTATGTCACAGCATTCCTCAGTGTTTGGCTAAAGTCCAAATCCTAAAATGAGAAACGAAAGTAAATTGTACTGGAATAATGTTTTCTAATTCCAGTGTCATCAAGATGTCCTATCTCTAATCAGCTTCTCTGATCTACTGTTTTCCCCCCAAAACCAATTCAGCTACCAAGTGATTGAAAGTGGCAGAAGTTCCCTAATGGCTTAAGGAAATTTACAGGCAATTGTCAAATTTTTTTAAATATTTTTTTTATTATTTTTTTCATTTGTCTTAGAAAGAAATATGAAATCTGCATGCAACCTTCTAAATATTTCAAACATTTAAATAGCATATGATAATTTAGCAGTACAGTACATTATACAGCGAGATAATATAGGGAGACTTCCTACAGGATATTTACAAATGAAAAGGTAGTTTTGTTATATTAAAAAGAGGAATGCACTGCTTAACATTGAAGTATTACATTCAAAATAATGAATATGTTGTATTGTGACTAAAACATACATAGGTATTTATATGTTTGCCCTATCATATTTTTCATAAAAAGGTACCTTTTAAAGGCTTTTTGTTGTTGTTGTTGCTACAAATCTAGGAAAACATACACAATAGTCTTGAAGCTTAAGATGTCTCAGCACTGAAGCCACAAACTTTCTGTAAGTGCTTCAGGTGGAAAAAAAATAAACATTTTCTTAGTAATAAAAATGACCTAGGAATGCTTTCTAACGCATGAGAGGTTAAATGGGAGATACAGGACGCTTCGCCTTGCAGCGAGACCTCGAGTCCATTAAAGAAGAGGTACACAAGTGGTGCTCACGCTCCTTTGACGAGGTGCTGAGGGACCTCACTTCTGCAGGTACGGCCACGACATTTTGGTGGCATCTTCCCCAGCAAACTCGTCTTTGGTCCCTGCTCTGCCTGACTGAGGTGGAGGCTGCAAACGCGAGCAACAACTGCAGCCCCAAAGCTTTCCCACTGCCAGGGGGTGAGGGCCGTGGCTGTACAACGCCGTCACAAACAGTTCTGTTTGCCTAATGAGCTTATAAAGCTCGACTGCAATCATAGTGAAGTATGAATGAATAATAATTAAAAACAAAAAAATCCCAAAAGAACTTCTTTAAAACGAAAAGCATGTGTTTTCCTAATTTCAAGCACAGAGCAGACGGGTATGAAATCAGAAGTGCAACAGATGCTCGTGAAATCTGGAAGCCTTTTGCACATGGCTATAAAATGTAAAAACTGACCCTTGGTAAAAAGTGCTTTATAATAATATAGAATTTGTGTCTTATGTCTGTGAAAGAGAAATAATCTTCTGTTGAGCCCAGTCCTATGCCAGCCAAGGGAGTCCACTCCATTCCTCATACCACTTTCTCTTATTCTTCATAAACCCTAAACAAAAGAAGAGCCAAGAGCAGAGTGTTTAAACTAGGAATTAAAAAAATCCATTTCAAATAACAATAATAAAAAAAATAATAATAAACAACCCAAAAATAATAAAACCCCAAAAATCAGATTTTTAGCCCATGCCTTAGTAATTTGGAAAGTAAGTTATTGACTCCAGCAGTCACCAGATTGCTACCTATATCCATGAAGCATCTGGGAGGAGCGTTGGACTTCGACACTGTCACATCTCGGAGGCATATGGGGAGTAACACACTCTGCCACAATCATCTGGATAAATAACATGAAGAAACCCACATCTGCTAATTCACTAAAATGCTGGAAAATCCCTATCTCATATACAAATGTTGAAGCTTATGATGAGCTGTATATAGACAATAAGTTCACAATATCTGGTGTTTGCAATAATATTACTCTATTTCATTTTTCTAGATTATTTCCTGACAGCATAACTCGATGGGCTTGTCTGTCTGTGTGTTCCCTGAGGGCACAAGACTGGGACTGAGCATCCTTCGTCATCTCACTGATGGCCTTGTGTAAAAACAAAAAGAATCAGGGGAAGAGTGTAACTATGTGGTTATGCAATAGCCAGGGCTTCCCCACATGCTCTGTTTGTGAAGAAGATGCAGTGAGCTGGCAGGAATTCAGGGAGGTGGGCCAGGGGCTTGCGGTGCCCTGGCATCGCCTGAGGCACCAGGGACTGTGCTGGAGATCGCTGGCACCCTTGGGTCTGCAGAGAGAGGAGCCTGCTGCTCCCTGGCCTTACTTGAGCTCACTTTCGGGGAGCAAATTCCTCACCAGATGAGGAGGATGAGGGTTTGATGGCCTTGTACTCTGTGTGGAGGCTCTTTCTTGGCCATGGCTGGAGACATGGCAGGAGCTGGGAAGCTCCCCTTAATTACAGATGGGGACGTCACCACTGGCCATAAGGAATTAATGTCTCACTCTCTGCCTATGACTTAGAAAAAACCCCAACCCTCTTTACAAGGGAGAAGCTGTCAGAGATTTTTATCAGAAAATTACCATTTTTCTGGGAATGATACGCTAGTTAAAATTGGCAAATACCTGCGTCATCAAGTATTGATGATGTTGAGGTGGTGTAATTGAAGTGTGGGACAGGGCTCCCTCTTCCCAGCTCTCCTGACTGCTTTTCTTGCGACTGTGTGAAAGTAGTTAAGCTTTTCCTCTTGGATTTTTACCCATAGAAGGGAGGTGAGTGCATGTAAATAACTGAGAACGTCAGCTGATGAATATTTTAACCAAAAATAATTACTATTTATAGTCAGAACAGCCTAATGCCAAAATAGAAGCGAGAATTGCATGTGGCAGGAAAGAATTAATATCAAGAACATCCATTTAAAACTGTAATATTGGTAATGAAATACATCCTCTGCGCTGGATGGAGCATTTGCAAGTGTGTGCATTTTCCTGCTTTTTCTATGTCTGAATGCTGCTGGTTGCCTGACTTGCCTCCAAGATCCTCACCCGTTCAGCAAACTGGGACTTACCTGCCTTTCTCCTTCCATACTCGGTACCACTTGAGCAGCCTCACGGTGTTCTGGCGCTTGGGGTTGAGGCAGTGCTGCTGCTCCCCCCTCACCCGTGTCCACAGGGTCACACTGCAAGGCAAGGGGACAGGTCATGGGGGCACGGGAATGCCCCCTGCTCCTGCTCCACCCCGTGCCAGAGTGGGCCAGGGGGCTCTCACCCAGCGGGGCAGGGTAAGGGTTTTCCAGCTCTGTGCTTTATGGCAGATATTTTGAGTTCACTGGGATAAGGTCAGAGCAGCTGTGCTCCCTCAGTGCCGGCCACTGAGGTTGTAGCAGATGGAGATGTACCCACTGGTCTTAATCAGTGGGTTTGCTCTGCCTGTCTGTTAGATACCACCTTTGGAGCCTAATACGTAATTTAATTAGGGCTCACTCAGGCAACCAGAAGGACCTTGCATGAGGAGACAGTTCTGTTACACCCAACAATACTTCATCCCAGAGAAATGATCAGTACTGCTTCACTGAATTTTTCCCCCCTTAAATTCTTTAATATTTTAAATACTTGCACGTGGCAGAGTGCTTGTGTGCCCAACAGCCAAGCTCTGAGCCTCAGCACCAGCCCTGGGGTTTTCAGCCTCCTCTGATCAGCACTTGATCCTGCTCTCCTTGCTGCTTTGGTGTCCCCTTATTGTCAGGACCAAGCATGCTGAGAGACAAAACATGGCAAAAGTCTTTTCATCATTTGAGGTTCCCTGCTGGAGGGCTCAGTGAGGCTGCCTCAGTTGGTCACCTCAGCTGAGGTGACATGAGGGATCTGGGTCCCAACAGGATGGCTTTCCAGAAACATCAAGACTGCCCCACTTTTGGGGGCTCAAAATTGAGCAGTTTTCTGGTTTTCTTAATAATTTTGTGATTAAAAAACCCCTGGACAACATCCAAAAAGCAACTTACAATGAAAATTTGTATTAGAATTATTAATTTTCTGGAAATACCATCCGTAACAGGGATGGTTTAACATAACAATCATTGGTTTAACTAAAACCCTATAATGGAATTAAGTAAATGCTGCTAGAGACATGAGCATAATGATGGGTGGAAACCCAGAAATACCCATGTATACTGAAGGGCTTCTTTTATGGTTTGGTTCAGAGAGGAAGACAAAATGCCTTGCAGACTTTCCCAGCTCACCCTCCTGGTGCCTCACAAATTAAAACATGCTGCCTGCATGAACTGAACTAAGGGTCTCACCACGATTCCAATTTCAAGGTTTTACAAGGTGTTCAAATAGGTCTTTCTGTTCAATTAACCTTCCTCCCCACTCCCCTTTTCTGCTGCATCTCCAGCTAAGGTCACAAAAAGTTACTGTGTAATTTCCAGGTTGTTTTTGGGAGGATGGGGACTTTTCCCCAATGCACGGGAAAGTGGTGGAAGCCTCCAAGAGCCTTGAATGGCTGCAGGCATCAGAAAGGGAAGGGTCAGGGCTAAAAACTACGGACTACCTCTGTTCTACCTCTGAGAGCAGTGTGGGCTTGAGAAGGGGAGTTTTCCCGTAGCTTTGAACGGGAGTGACTCAGAACATTTAGGGTAGAAAGACGGAGCAAGGTTTCTCCATGCAGCAGCCACCTCCTCAGCTGTGCTGATCCAGACTTTATCTTGGGTTTCTCTTCTGACAGACCATAGAGGATATTTCCAGAAAGTGATGGACAAGCTGAATTGCAGGAGGAGAGGAGCAGGAACACCTCTGAAAAGCAGCAAGCCCTACATTTGCACCAGAAGCAGTGAAGGACGCTCTGGATTTACCAGAGGCTGCAGTCTGAGCAGGAAGAGATCCATGGTCTTCCTCTCTGGTGAGCTGGCTTTTTCCTCAGGCCGAGATGCATTTCTTTGACATCACATGTAGGTTTTCTGCTTTGGTTCTGGAGGATGGACAGCAGAAATGTTCCCAAGGCAGCCCCACGGTCCTCTGCAGTTCTCAGGCAGTCTGTGATGGGTGCAGGGTTGGGTGGCAGCGTGTTTGGGCACCCTGAGATGACCTGGACCTGCCTTTGGGGATGCTGGTCTGAAATGCAAGGGAATGTGCCTTAGAGGTGCTGTAGGAGCTTCTACCTAAGCGAGGAGTTGCCTGGATGGGCTGCAAGAAGATGTTGAGATGGAGAAGGGATGAAGCACCAGAACTTACACCTTCAGTAAGATTCTCCCAGTGGGATTTGTCCCTTAGCTGCCCACGGCTTGGTGGCTGGAGCCTTCACCCTGGTGTCTGAGTGCCCCTGTGCCAAAATTCTCCCCAGTGTGTCCATGCCTCCAGGGCTGTGATGAGCACCCTGAGTCAGTCTGTGACCCCAGCACCCTGTGCCCCCACACATCTCATCTGCAGGGCTGTAGGGGCTGCACCTCTGCCTACAAATACCCTGTCTCCATGACCACAAGGATGCTGGCTCTGGTGCTTTCCTCCCAGGCTGGTGCGGGAATTGCCATCTGCCTTTACTGCCCCTTGGGAAAGGCACTACTGTGAGCCTATTTCCCATCAGCTCTTCTCACCCTGATACATCCCCACACTCTGGGATGGGGCAAAACATGGGGGGTGGGGGGGTCAGAACATTTAGGGTAGAAAGAGTTAAACTTCCCTCCTGTTTCTGCTGCTTTCCCTCATTCCAGGAGACAGATACACTCACAATTACTGCTAGATGTACCATGAATCTTGATAGGTTTTGCCTAGACTGAGGACTCAGTTTAACTGTCTCTTACCCTGTGGCACAGCTCTGCTGGGGGGTTATGGCCACAACCTCCCTTAACTGCACCCCCATACCTACTGTTTCTCTGTCCAATATAATTTTTATCACGTTTCTGCTATATGAGAGCTTTTAAGGAGGGCAGAAGGGGACGCAGCTTCGACAACACATTTTAGATGATCACTGCAGCAACAAAAACTCAGCTGCAGGAATTTAGCTCCTCTGTGCCATGTCCAGAGACTCTCGGATCAATTGGTTCCCAGAATATTAATTTCAGTGCTGAGTTCAGGCTGCATTAGGGTAGCTGGAAAGGCAGTGATGGCAGCAGGTTTGCCCTGCCTGCCCCACAGACACCCCCAGCAATGAGACAGCGATGGGACAGTTCTATCCCAGCAGCTGCTGCAAACCTTGGACAACCCTCAGTCTTGAATAGTTTGCTCAACATCTGCCTTGTCAGGCTGGCAAAGCAACTGCTCCTACTCGGCACTCCAGCTTTCCCAGAATTCTGATTGGAAGTAAAATGCTGCATTAATGAGATTTATTTCATACCCCCTGGTCACCATCTGCTTTTGGGCAAGTAACTGGAGTGGGGTGCGAAGAGTTAGTGTCCCTCTATGACATCATTTTACCGCTGAAGGGTCAAAGCAAACAGGAAAGCTGTGAGGAGCTGATTCAGGCAGGGTTGCTCTGCAAGAATTTTTCTGTTCAGGTCACCATCAGCTGGTTTGGGCTTCAAAGCAGTGGGTCTGATGTTCCCTGAGCTCAGCATTGCTCACAGTGATGCTGCTCTAGCTCTGGAGGGAGCCTAAGGAAGCTTGAATCTCCATTCCTTCTCCACAAGCCCTCCGCTGATCCTGGCGAGCCAGTTCCACGTGGGAAGTCTGTGGTACCTCCTCGTTTGTGCCAGGTGGATGGGCAGGATTCGGCCCCGGGCATCGCGAGGTGCTGGAGGTGGCGTGCAGCCTGCACAGGTCCTGTTGTTCAGCGACCGGCAGACGTTCCATGGGGGAGCACAATGCTGGATCAAATCAGCCCTTGCTGTCCTGGGCCTGTGGCTGATCTTGGCACCCTTTCCCCCCCTCTTAGGTGGCAGAGGGGCTTGGTGCAGTCTTTTTGGATAATCTGCCCTTCTGGTTCTTATCCAGCTGCACGTGCTAGTTGGATGGCGCTTTGTTGGGGGAATCTTAAGATATCCAAACAGGACAGGAAAAAAGCCAAACCCACTCACATTTAAAATCTAAAAAAACTCTCCTTTTTTAAGCCAGTCATGTCAAAAATCCCTGTACCTGCCTCAGCTTGGTTAACCACTACATCAGTTTGAGATTTCACAGCAGCATTGGTCCCGACTTGCAGGGAGACTGGGAGGAAAGCATTTTCTTATGTGCTGAGTAACCCTATCAGGTGAAGGGAACTGCTCTGCTACAATGCAGGCTGGGGTAACTCTTCCTTGCAGAAACCACCACGGACCAAACTCTGCTCATGTTTATTCTGCATGCTCAGAATAATTAGAGTAAATAGTTCTGAGCTTTGTATCAGGCAGCTTGGAGTAGAATTTGTCTCTATTTTCACTTGAACTAATGATAATCTTTTTATTGCTACCTGTTCTGGAAATACTTATTTGATTAAAAAAAACCCCCATTGTATCAAAAAATGATACCTGGGGTTTTGGTCAGAACTGCACAGGCTTTTCTCATCTGATGCAGCAAATGACTATTCCCAGGAATTAGCATGCCAGGGCATTAGGAAAACAAAGGACAAAGAAGGAACTTGCAGATAAGGTGAAGCAGTTCAGCTGACAGGGAAACAGAAAGCAATAAATGAAGGAAAACTTACATAATCATCTCTTCCACGCAAAATGGGTACCTCGGTTTTATTTCCAGCTTCCGTACATTAGAGAATCTTATTTTAGGACCTTTTCTTGAGCATTTGCACTTCACGCCTACAAGAGAAAGCATTTTCTCATGCGCCTGCAAAGCCTCCTGCATACCAAGCATCCCTTCCCCTCCAGCCTGTGTGCATCCAGGAAAACTTCAGTTTGCTCTTTCAAGCCTTGGTGGGAAAAGATGAATTTTGTAACGCTGTTGAGCTTAAAAAGAGATTTTTTTTTTCCTTTGGTATATCCGAGAAGAAGGTGGTGACTCTCGGGGAAATATATTTTAGAGCACTGCATATGTTCTGGGACTTTGTAAATAGCAGATTTTTTAAAGTGCACCTGCTCTGATTAAATATAATTGTATTTAACAAAAGGAAACGAGAGTTAGAACTCATTTTAAACGGAGCAAGCAAGTGCATGTCTAGGCTACTTTCTCATTTACTCGTGTCTCACTTGGACTCAGTAGGACTTTGAGTCATTCCTCCTTTCATGGATGCTGTGGTGCAGTCATAGCCAGACAAAAGCTGAGCGCTTTTTAACCATAATTTTTGTGCACAGCAGAAAATGCAGACTGTGCCACCACCTGACATCCAGCTCCGCTCTACTTTCCCTGAAAACCACCCTCAGTTTCTAAGATGTTTGAGCACTACCCCTGAATAACGAAGAACATGGTGTGACCTGCCCCACTGCGAGCTCCTTGCCTTGCAGTGAAGACACAAACGAAGACACAACTTTATCCCGTGTATTTTACCCCTCGTTCACCTTTAAACAACTTGCAGCTCCCTTACTCACAGATTCCATACATCGCACCTTTCCACCGTGCAGGGGATAGCTCAACCCAAGCCAGGGCTATCAAGACACAAGCACAAATTACTGGAAAAGAGATTTACGTGGGAATAAGCAGAATAAGCCACTTTACCTTCCGCGCTGGCTAAGCACATCGCGATGAAGAGCAGAAGCAGAGCTGCTGTCAGGAGCTTCATTGTGGCACAGCAGGTACCCAAGGAGACTCCGGGTATGATGTGTTTGTTCGCTTGGGGTTGGTCCCCCCGATCCCGCTGTCCCGGGGCTGGGTCACCAGGGAGGGGACAGCGGAGCGGCTCCCGGCGGAGCGGCTGCCCGGCGCTGCCTGCGCTCTGCCGCTGCCTTCCCTTCTCCTCCTTTAAAGCGGCTCCCGCTGCCCTCGCTCCCGGCTCATTAATATGCAGAGCAACTCCACGGCTCCCTCCGCTTCCTCAGCCCCGGCGGGGAGGAGGGGGACCGGCACCCCGGGGGGAGCATCCCCCGTCCCCGCCCCGAACATCCCGGAGGGAGCGCAGGCGATGGGGCGGCCGCTTCTGCCCCTGCCCAGCTGGGACCTTCCCCATCAGAGGAGGCTTGCTGGGGAGGGCGATGTGTGTATTTGTGTGAATGGGGCTGTTAGCTGGTAAACCATCCGCTTGTGAGCGCTCCAGGGATGCCCGCGCTCTGCGGAAATTCCCATGCACCTTGGAAATAAGATTCGGAGAAGTCTTACTTGGGAAGGGTAAGACTGTCACCTTTTGTCACAGACCGACTTAAATATAATTTTTTCTAGCTTTGGCAGGCTTCTAAGTCTAAAGGAAAGTTTAGTGAATCAAATGGGAGAAAGTATTCCTAAAAGCGTTGTTAGGTGGGTTTAGCATGTGGAATGCTTCAGGAAATAAGATCGGTTTAGCGCTGCTTTAATGAACACTCGAACAATATTCTGCTCCACGAAGAACAGGGTAGCAACACGCAGGAACTTCATGGATGTAAATATATGTTTGACCTCCCTTGCTGAGTCTGTTTCTGATTTCAGAAACAGCTAAAAGAGCATCTTAAAATCCAGATTCCAGATTTTTGCCTAAATGAAACGGGTAGAGATCAGAGTGGGGTCTAATCGCCTGCGCAGCAGTCTATTCCAAACACGCCGCAGCCAAACGCCTCTGCGGGTCCCCGGTTCATCCCAGCCCCTCTCCCGGCGCACGCTGCCCGCGCTCCCCGCTCGCACGCCCATCTCCGCTACTAGAACCGACCGAAACCAGCCACCCCGCCAGCTCCGGCAGCGCTTGGGAAGGACTCGCCACGCACTCCCAGCTCCACTTGCATTTTAAGTTTCCCACATGGCTTCGTTCCTGCCGGCTCCCATTGGCAGCGGCCATCCCGCTGCGTTCCCGGCCCGGGTGTTGGCAGGCTGCGAGTACAGCCCTACCACACACAGGCTGCACGTTGCGCGCAGGCAGCTGCCGTGTTCCTGGCCCCGGCTCCCATGCGGGACGTGCCGACACGCCGGGAACAGCCTGCCTGCCCTGCCTGCCCTGCCC